>JBAIZL010000004.1:149184731-149299731 GCA_036971475.1 Prosapia bicincta | reverse complement strand
AATTATTAGGGTTATTAGAAAAACAGAAATTAATTATTAGGATTATTAGAGAAACAAAAATAGTACTTAATAGGATAACATGTCATTTCTTGTGTTGAATGTATTAAATTTTGTGCAACTATTACTTAAATCAGATATATAAAACTAAAGATTCTTGGGAGAAAATATAGTAAACAATTATCTAATCAGAATTAAAATGTTATTAAAATTGTGTAAAATGACATATATTATAATTAACCTTATGATCGTAGGAATAATTTTAAGATTACATCTTATCATTGGTGCACAATTTTAACAAATTGTTTCAGTTATAGCAGAATGTTTAAAAATTTACTCTAATTTCTTAGCAAAAACCACTAATTACTGATATTTTTCAGCAGATCCATATCACACTAGAACAGTACACTGTTAAATGCAGTAAGTCACAGACAAAACTAATCTTGCCTGACTCGCAACATTAAACAACGCATTGATCTAGTGTGAAACATGTCTGGCAAAAAATATTAATAGCTAGTGGTTTTGTTACCAAATAATATCAATATAAACAAGTCTTTAAAAATCCTCAAGATGTACAACACAAAAACTGCAAGTTTTACTTCTTTATATTTCTTTAAAAACAAATAATTGAATAAAATTATCATAGGTTGTATACTTTATTTGCACACTAGGTTAATTCTTATATTTTTCAAAAAAGAATTTCTGGGCCGCAGTATTATGAAAGTGTTCTCCAGCTCTGACTTTTCCAAAAGATCCTTCTCAGTAGATTGTAATGACAAAATACTTGCCCTTGCCTGAATCTCTTGTATGTGAAAACATACTTTGGATGTAGGAGATTACAGAATGAATACATACATAAATAAACCTTCATATTAAACTTTTATATTTCATACAACCAAATCTATCCTAACTGGATCCTTCATAGGTATATTTTAATATAGTTATATAGTAATGTTGTATAAAATTGCAACAAAATCTATCCTAACTGGATACTTCATAGGTATATTTTAATGTAAGTATGTAGTAAATTTGTATGAATTTGCAACAAAATCTATCCTAACTGAGTACTTCATAGGTATATTTTAATGTAAGTATATAGTAAAGTTGTATAAAATTTCAATAAAATCTATCCTAACTGGCTACTTCATAGGTATATTTTAATGTAAGTATATAGTGAAGTTGTATAAAATTGCAACAAAATCTAACATAACTTGATATTTTATAGGCATATTTTGATGTAAGTATGTAGTAAAATTGTATGAAATTGCAACAAAATCTATCCTAACTAGGTACTTCATAGGTATATTTTAATGTAGGTATGTAGTAATGTAATGTTGTATAAAATTACAACAAAATCTATCCTAACTGGACACTTAATAGGTATATTTTAATATAGTTATATAGTAATGTTGTACAAAATTGCAAAAAAATCTACTGTAGCTGGATACTTTATAGGTATATTTTAATATTGGTATGTAGCAATGTTGTATAAAATAGTGCAATAATGTCATACACTCCCTTTAGGTGTGTGGTTGGTATAATGCCATAGTACCAGTGTAAGTTTTTTCCAAGAGCCCCAAAACTTCTGTCCTGAGAGGCATTAGTTGCCAATAACCTACAAATAAGCTTAGCTAAACAAAATACTTTATAAATATAAAATATTTTGTAAATGCTCTTTATATGAAGACTTCTATTAAAACTTCCATTTTTATCTGTTACTAAAAGTGTCCAATGTTGATTGCGAAGAAAAAGGGGATAGAGCGAACATATAACAAAACATGGGTGTTTTGATAAACGAAAGATGACTTGCTGTGATTAACACAAATAATATACAGGGGTGGAGTAGGTGAGGGGAAGTTTAGCACCAGCAGCACTGACAAAAGGAAATACACTGCCTACTCATAGCACTTTATCTTTCTTTTGAAGAATTAAGGAGAGTTTGTCATCTCTGTGAGTTTAAGTTTTCAATTAAAAAAAAAAATAATTAACTTTTAAATTAAATAATGTTTCTCAATCATCTATAGATTGATTGATGATTTATAGATGAATGCATGCCCCATCAATGTATATAGTGTTCTTCTTCAGATGAAATGTCTAAGGGTGGTTTCCAGCTGGATGCTCTCTATCTTTATGGATCTCTCCATAGCCTCCTTAAAAACTACTGCAAAACTAGTGAATTTATTATTTTTTTTTTTAGATTTGCTCTTTATTTTAGATGTTACAACCAATTGACAGAAAAATCTTATTTTCTGAAAGTTTAGCAGCATTTTAAGCAAATATTGCCCCATAGTAGTTTTGATATTAGTCTTAGAATATTTATTTAGTAATAAAAGTAATATATAAAAAAAATTCAAGTAAATTCCTACTGATGTTAACAAAAAAAAAATTATTTTAGTTACATTAAAGCACTATTTATGATATTGTGTAGTAACCATGGCAACAGTTTAAGGTTGTACAATGGATATTTCGATGATAACGAGATGGAGTAAAATAATTCATATATATTTTTGAGAAATATTTCTAGGAATTGGAAAGTTGGCACAGTTCCAAGGCGTGCTAGATTTCGAAGATGAAGATTCTCAGCTGGACACCACAAATTTTAAAATTTAATTATTGAATAAATATCTTAAAAAACTGTAATAACATCAATTGTCATCCACTATAGGTAAAAAATATTATTTGAACTTGATTGGCTAAACAAAAACGTATTTTATTAACGACTGAAAATTTTAAGATAATATAATATAAATATGTAAGTAAATTCAAACCATAAAATAACCAATTATGAAAAAAGAGAAATTGGCCAAATTGTAACATTTTATCACAAGTTTAGAACAATAACCACTATAAAAAAAACAATATAATAGAAACAATTTATTGTGTAACAGTTTAAAAAGAACACTAAAACCATGTAAATAAAAGTAAAAGCCTTTAAGTGTTAAGAAGGTAGAACATTTTAGATTGCACAAGTTGACCAAGATGGGATGGCTAACATATTCAGTGGAGGTGCGTGCACATTGTGACCAGAACAGCTGATAATTTAAACTTAGTCGGGAGAGATAATATTTAAATGCAGTTACTTGCAAAGAAATTAAAATGTAGTTATTAAAAACATGAAATTTACTAAAGGCAGTGAATACAGCATCCGTAAAGCCGGTAACAACAATTAAAAAAAGGAAATAGTTCGTTTAGCTATTTTTTAAATGCTTGGATTAGCGTCGCTTCAGTTGTACACACCTACTCAAACAAGACAGACGTACTTCAGAATTGGCCAATAAAATTTAACAAATTTAAACTTAGTGCAGGAGTGTTAGTCTCGAATTCAATTAACAGTACAAAATACTTTCAAGAAAATTAATTGAAACTATTTATTTAGAAAGATTTTATTAAATATTTTGATAAAGGTCGAAAAATGGAATCTACAATCTGCAACACTTGAGTATCTAGGCTAGATCCATTAATACACTTAGGAAATTTTGTAATCAGACATTTATAAAAGAAAAAGAAACCAGTGAATTTATTATAAAATCAAACTATAAAAAAAAACATTTAGAAAGAATATTAAGGGACAATTTTACCTAGAAATAAATTAATTTGTAACATAATTTATAACAGTTATAGCTTAAATTTTTTTGCTCTTGTACTTTAGAGTGCCAAATAAGATTTCATTATTCAAAATTTAAAACCTACCAGATAACTCGAGATTAAGAGAGCTTGTGCTAAACTAAAATTAAAATCAATTTAGGCTAAATTAAATAAAAACTGTTGCTGCCAAAAGAGAGATAGAATTTAAAGTAATAAGACTCATTATAATAGAGGACACTTATAGTAAATTTGTAAAACTTTAAAAAAGAAAAAATTGTAATTTATTAATAGAACTTATAATTGCTAAGAAATTGTTTTAAATGATACATTAAACTTGTTATTAAAAAAGAAAGCTCTGGAATATTTATTTCTCTTAAAATAAATTAAAAAATTTACTAACCTACCTTGAACAAAATAAATTATTGAGAAATTTTATTAAAGAAATTTTTAAAAAAAAATACATTTTAAAGAATCAATCATTCAAAATAATATAATAAAAAGAACAATTACAATATATATATCAGGAGAGTGAAAGCTAGTAGAAGGAGTTTAATAAAAAGAGCAATCAATTTAACAGAGTAGATTTTGAAGAAATTAGTTTTAGTGTAGCATTAGTATATGTTATTAAATTTGTATATTAAAATTCTTGAAAACCATATTTCAACATTTTGGTAGTTGTTTACACTGCTAATTAATTATTTAAAGTAACAATATTTGAATATGTTAATATGTAAGTGTGTTATTCACTTCTCACATATTATAATTGGAAATGAATTTGAAACATAAACAAATAAATGGTGAGATATTTTAAGAATTGGTAGCTTCATTAGTAATTTTGTTTGTTTGAAGTACTGATTAAATAAATAAATTCTTAAATGAATTGAATGTTCAGTAGAGAAAAAAAACCTACACAATTCAGTTTGAAAATTGAAGTAATAAAGTAGGACAATTTAACACAATTATAATTTCAATAGCTGTTGTACACAAATATAAAATTACGTAGACAGGTTTAAGGCCAATCCTAAAGTTGAAGAGTACAAGGTTATCATATTTAACTTTGTCTGGATAGTCGGCCTAGGTTCAGTAGTGATTAACTATCCATTAGTGCTATTTCAACTTAGTAGTTAAAATGTTGGCACTATTTATTTGTTTATTCGTTTTTTGTATTACTTTAATCAGTGTTCATTATTTAAAAACCTACAACTACTGGAAAAATAGGGGAATCCAGTGTGCTAAACCTCTACTTCCAATTATTGGAAACTTGTATCACATATTACTTTTAAGGCCTACTGTAGACATAATCACTAGACTTTATAAAAGCGTAGAAGCTCCATTTTTTGGGTTTTATGTTTTTAGTAGACCTGTATTAATGGTTAAGGACCCAGAATTAGTCAAACAAATTTTAATCAGTGATTTCAACAAATTTGTTGATCGTGGCTTTAAAATTAATCCTGAAGTTGATCCTTTTGCAAGTAATATCCTTCACCTTAAGGAAAATGATTGGAAAGTTGTTAGGCCTAAGTTAGTTTCATATTTCAGTATGACTAAAGTTAAAAATATGGTTTCTGTAATGAATGAAAATGCAATAGAAGTTATGGACGTATTGAACAATTATTATGAGAAAGGAGTTGATTTTGAATTCTTAGATTTATCATATAGATTTATGGTGGATTGTATAATGACAAACTTGTTTGGAGTTAAATCTAATTGTGTAAAGGATCCTGATGCAGAATTTAATGTTGTCAGTAAACATGTCCTCGGAATTCAATTTATAAAACATGTTTTTATTGGTATATTTACACCATGGTTACACTCCTTATTGGGTTTAACTATGTGTTCCTTAAAATACACAAAGTTATTTAGAAGTGTGATGTATGATAATATTAAATTCAGAAAAAGTACAGTTTCAAATAGTAAAGATTTCTTTCAATTATTATTAGACATGAAAGACCAGTATGAAGCAGCAGTAAGGGAAAACAAAAAAGTAGAAGGACCAGGTAGTATATTAAAAAGAAATAAGTAATTATGCTTTTTACTCTTTGATCAAATAATTTATTTAACTTACTTTAAGTGTATGAAGTAGGTTATAAACAAAAATATTTTTTTCAAGCAAAATGTTTATTGTTAAGACAAAATGAAATAACACATAATGTTCAATACAATTTCATAAATTACAATTTTTATAAATTAATTTTCAGTAGGTTTATGGGCCTATTCAAATATGCAAAAATATTTAACATATATATGTATTTTAGTATAAGGCCGAGAAAAACTATGCTGGGACATTACAAGGCCTTCATTACAACTTCTCTATTACTAATAAATGAACATTATACATATTAACATAAATAAAAAAATATATAAAACAAATTGCCTACAATAACATTTACTATAGATGTTAAATGAGGATGGTCATTTTGGGAGATGTGTCAATTTATCATTAGTGACATAACCAGAATCTTGGTTTTTATGATTAAGAGGAAATGTAGGAATATATTATGCTATATTATTCTAACTGGATTTACGAATAATTGCAACAAATAGTATATGTTAATTGTAATGTTAAAATGTCTGTTTGATTCTTTGGGTTGGTTGTGTAAAGATTGTTATTCTTATTATATTTGTAGCTGTAATACAATTTGAAGCTTTGATGATACGTTTGTATAGTTATGGTTTGTAGATGTGAGGTGTTTGAAAACATTTGATTGAGTGTCGTGGATAATGAGTGGCTTGATCTGTTCTTGGTATTGTGTGCAAAGTCATATGCCTGTTTGGCGTTATATTACTGTTCCTGATCGTGGTTTTATTAGGTTGGATTTGAAGTTTTATAACTTGTCCAGCAAGCAGTTTATTCAAACATAAAATCATTTACAAATAAATGATATGATATTTATAAACAATTAATGTGGTTATTATAAAATTTCTCAACTGGATTTATAATTCCCTTCTTTAAAATATTAACTTGAGAGTCTTCAACTCACTTGTTTTACAAAACTATCTTTAAATAAACCATTTACATGTACCATTACTTATATTGCTATACAACTATATGCTTTTTTATGTAACATCTTACTTATGGGATGAACAACTAAATGTAAGTTATAAGTATACAAAAAATATTTAAAATTTGTACGTCTTTTCTAATTTAGTTTTTACAATTTTTTAGTAATAGATGAAAACTTTATTATTGGACAACTATTCATATTCTTTACAACTGGCTTCGAGACTCCAGCCAATACCATTGCTTTCTGTATGTATGAGTTAACCCAACACAAAGATATTCAGGATAAAGTGTATAGAGAAATTGATACTATACTAAAACAACATGAAAATCAAATTACATATGATGCAATTCAAGAAATGAAATATTTAAACCAGCTAGTTGCAGGTAAAAATTTAACCAATGAAAAAATTGAAATACAATAATGATAAAAAAACTATAATGCTTTGTCCATTATTATAAAAAATGGTAATGAGATATTTGTATTTATACAGCAATAAAAGTATCCCAGCGTAATGTTATTAATGAGGTGCAAATAATTTGTTTACTAAAGGAAAATGTAACATGCCTATGGTAACTACAAACAAACTAAATCTACTCTCTAAAACTTAATGATGTGAGGGTTGTAATGCAATTTATACCAAAATTATAAATAATTGCTGGGAAATATCTTACTTCTCTAGCTTTGATAATGTTTAATGATATAATCACAATGTTTAAAATAAATATAAATTTATGGAACAAGACTATTAGTAAAACAAGATGACTCAGTTTGTTTTACTCAATGGTGAACAATGCATTTTCTTAGCCCTAAACAGTTTTGTTAGATCTGATATATTCAAGTTGAATCTGAATCCTGAGTTAAAGGATTTTTAAGAGCTACTCTAAATTTATTTCAATAGTATATTATAACTTCCTATAATAACTAAGTTCTTAACCTGAAAAGCAAACATGTAGGAAGTCAAATATATAAAAATTGTTGTTTATTTTTTCAAATTACTAGGGTATTTATTTATACTCTTTTTGTAGGGAATTAAAATATATTTTCTATAATAATATACTTCTTTAATATTTTCAGAATCAAATATTAAATTTTTATTTAAAGAGGTTTCAAAAATATTGAAAAATATAACTTACCATTGCTATTAATGAGAGTAATATTCAGTTGTATTAAGAAATTCCTATTTAACACAGTTTTCAATTAACTTTTATCAAAAAAATTACAAACAAGCAATAAAACGATTTTTTACTTACGGATGATTTTTTATCAATTTCAAGGGGAATTTTTTAAAATAAATACAATTCAAAACCATTTCTTAGATATTTTTTCTAATAGTAAATAGAAACTTTTTAAATTACTGAAACGATATTAATATTTTTGACACAGTAAAATATCTTTAGAAAGCCAATTCCTAACTTTCTCTAGTACCTTTCAATATTGTTGATTTATCATCATTCTTGGAAGTTGAAAATGTCTGATTTGCTCTGCTTATTTTCAAACTTGATTTTCAAAAAAAATAACTCTGCTAAAATATGAAATTGTAATCTTTGAAATTAAATATATTTCGATTTACAACTGTTTTATTTCAGAAACACTGCGGAAGTATCCAGCATTAAATTTAGTATTCCGAGAATGTACCAAAGACTACAAAATACCAGAAACAGATGTGACGATTGAAGCTGGAACTCTAATTCTTATTCCCACACATGGTATTCATTATGATGAGAAATACTATCCTAAACCAGAGACGTTTGATCCAGAGAGATTTAATGAAGAATCTATGAAAAAAATACATCCAGGAGCATATTTACCATTTGGTAATGGACCAAGAAACTGTCCAGGTAAGGTACAACCTACTACACTGTATTTATGAGAAATAATTTTATACCTTATATTTTAAACAATTTTTTCGTATTTTTCAAGAGACTGTATTGTTTGAATGTATGTACCAGAAATTGGGATTTTAGGTATGGTATTAAAGACATAAAGCTATATTGTCATTTATTTGTGTTTGTGTGTGTGTGTGTGTATGTATGTGTGTATGTATGTAGTGTGTGTGTGTGTGTGTGTGTGTGTGGTGTGTGTAGTGTGTGTGTGTGTGTTTTAGGTAAAGTACATTGGATTTAATATTATTTGCTAGAAAGTGGAATAACTACAGTAAATGATAGGTTGAATTCAAGTAAAGATTTTGTTTGATTTTCATTGATAGATTCTAGTAGCATCCTAGGCAAATGCACAAGTGCTGACTTTTTCAAGGCAGTAGATAAAGATGAAGCACATAACACTCAAGCGCTGGACTTTGTGATAGCATAAGATTATTTTTTGTTTCCTCTGTAATCCCCAAATACATTAGCAATTAGTAAGGATTACTCATTAGTTGATTAGTCTATTGCCAATAGTCTAGTCACAGATATGTGACTTTTAGTAGTTCTTTTTTTGTCTAAAAACACTTGTAAATATTTTATAACTTGCCTATAGTAACACTTACTTATACTTGTTGTGGACGGCGGTTTCGAGAGATGTGTTCCATTGTCAACTTTGACTGTAATTAGTTTTAGTGAAAACTAGTAGCTCATGTAAAGATGGAATCAACAAATATCCTTTTTTGTTTTTCAGCCGTTTAAAAGTTGCCCCTCATGTTTTTCCTAATTCAGTGTTCAACCTTTTACTTTATCGTTATTTATTGTTTTTTGATTGTTTAGTGTCTTTTTTTAAATTACCTAAAAAAAAATAAAAGTTGAAAAACAGAATAAGTGCACAAATTCAATATAAATCACATACACTTTTGGCCGTGTTCCAGAGATTATTATTTTTAGGGGGGGAGATTGTGCCCTCAACTTACATATTTTTTGTCTGTATATATATATATATATATATATATATATATATATATAGATTTACATATTTATATATATATATATATATATATTTTTTTTTTTTTTTTTTTTTCTTTTCTTGTTAATTAAGGGAATGTCAAACCCATCTTTACCGACATTTAAAAATTTTTAATTTTTTTAAAAATTAAATCAATTTTTTGAAAATAAAGGCGTTGTTATGCTTTCGGAAACCATCCAAAGATTATTCATACCAAATTTCAAGTCAATCAGACAAAAACTTTCTGAGATATCTCTCGTTTCTATTTTTGAACAACTAAAAATGTAAACAAGATAATTCTCCAAAAGTGTTTGTCCGATTGAATTGAAATTTGGTATGGATATTCTTTAGATAGTTTCCGAAAGCATATCAAGACCCCATTTTCATAAGGCGAAATAAAGTATAAAAGGAAAAGTAACAAACTTATTCGCAAACAATAACGCTGAGGCATATGTTGTTAAATGTAAATATATAATTATATAGCATACTTACCATTTTAAAGAAAAAATGTATCTGCACACTTTATAAGAAAGTCAAATAAAATTAAAATCTATGAGTGGTAAAATCACAGAATAGTTATAAACACAAGGCAAGTTTATACAAGAATAGTTCTTTCGTGTTTCGTCAAGTTTCGAGAATGCGTCATCAAACAAGTGTGTCGAGTCATCAGCTGTTTTTTCACGTGTACGAATATGGGATATATGGTCAGATTGCAAAGTGCCACAGGCAAAGTTCTGTTATATTACTTGCGACACTAACGCTTTAACGCGCGTTCGATCGGAAACTATTTCTTACCAGTAAAAAGCCGGAAAATTGAATTTGAGTCATTGTAGGTTCATAACTATGCATCTTTTTAGAATTTATTTATAATTATTAGCTTACCAGTAGTCGATTTATATTTACAAATTCTTTTATATCTGTAAGAATTTCGTAATTTATTAGTCGGTAGAAATGTTGTCAACTCACAAATATTTCGAAAATTAGAAACAACTTACATCACACTTTTACTTGGCAAATAAAATACGTTGAATAGTGATAAAGTGATATGCCTAAAATATTTGCTACTAGGAAAGTAATTATATGATTTAAAAAAGTGTGTCATCTTTCTTTTTTTTTGTTCGAAAATGTTATCATGGTAAGATGAAGGATTTCATTTTTGTAGTGAGTATTAATGGTTAAATTGGACTAATTAGGCATTCAAAACAATTTATTTTTGTAATAACATTCCAAAAATTTAACAGATGACATTAAAATATTTTTTAAAATAACTTTTTCTAAAAATTCTTATCTAAAGGATCACCCTCATTGCCCCTACCGTGGATCCGCGCCTGGTTATAGAACACCTGTTTTCAAAACCTCTGACACTAAACACTGCTTAGTGCCATCAAAATATTATCTTTCAATAAGTTTTTCATACATTTACTCTAATTAAAATTTTGGCGTCATATCTTCAAGCGTAAAAGTTCATGAAATCATAATAAACAAAAATTAAAATTCTTTAATCGTTGCACCGTTTAATGCTTACAGATGAATGTTAAGGTAAAGTGAAAATATTAAATTTTGCAATTAGGGGAAAATATAATGTGTCAACATGTGGATGAAATAAAAAAATGATGTAATCATAAATTACGTGAAAAGCTATGACATTATTCACAAAGAATGAAGGGCACAGAACAACAGAAAGCAGAGTACTTTCCAGTAAGAAAGAGCAGTAGCCACTAAGGAAATTTCAGTAATCTAAACCTGTTAGACAGCCTGTAAGTTATGAGTTATCTCTCTAAAAAACAGTAGTCACTACGGAAATGTCAGTAATTTAAACCTGTTTGGCAGTCTGTAAGTTATGAGTTATTTCCCTAAGAAACAGTAGTCACTACGGAAGTAAACCTGTTTGGCAGTCTGTAAGTTATGGGTTATCTCTTTGAGAAGTAATGGTCACTACGGAAATGTCAGTAATCAAAACCTGTTGGTAGTCTGTAAGTTATAATTTATTTTTTTGAAGAGCAGTAGTCACTTGTTGGTTTGGAAACCAATAAGTAACTGTATACTAGGGAAGGTCATATTCTTATTTCACTATGGTTTTGTCAACTGTTCTTACTAATTAATTATCATGTGATTTCTCTCAGTCTGTATTTGTTGTTTTTACAAATTGCAGTTCATAGTAAAAATATCGTATTTGGTATAAGTATCCCAGAATCTTGTAATAATGTACTACTTTTATTGATGAGTATAAGAGACTTAGCCACCTAATAAAGAAGGTTAAACAAAAAATTAGTGATTTTTTTCTTGATGATCAGTTGTAGAGTGTTTACTGGATACTATTCTGTATTTGTTTTAAAACTAAACATTTAACTTAGTGTCGATTTAAAAATGTGAGTTAGCCAAAATAGATTTGTACAGTATTGTAAATATGAGGATTATATAATGTCCATATAAGATGACAAAACAAAATATAAAATGAAGAAGCGATTATATTAGCTTCTATTACTTTTTGCAATATACAATTAAAATTTAGTTTGTTAATATGCAAAAACACGTTTTCAAGTAAAGAAACTGATCACCATTTTTTTCTGGTCAGAGAGGTTTGCAAATTTGAATAACCACTTACTAACCTTGAGCCTTCACTTACTAGCATTGAGACTCTACTTGATAACCTTGAAGCTAAACTTACTAACCTTTAAGCTCCACTTACTAACCTTGAGGCTCCGCTTACTAACCTTGAGGCTTCACTTACTAGTCTTGAAGCTCCACCTACTAACATTGAAGCTCCACATACTAGCCTCAAAGCTCTACCTACTAACTTTGAGACTCCACTTACTAACATTGAGACTCCACTTGCTAACCTTGAAGCTTCACTTACTAATTTTTAAATTCCACTTACTAACCTTAAGGCTCCACTTAATAACCTTGAGGCTTCACCTACTAAAATTGAAGCTCCACTTACTAACCAACAGGTACCACTTACTAACCTTTAGACTCCACCTCCTAACCTTGAAGCTAGACCTACTAACCTTAAGGCTCCACTTACTAACCTTGAGGCTTTACTTACTAACATTTACAGTCCAGCATTATAGACTTTAAAATCATATAAATAATTTATGTTTAGTTATCTTATGCTAATAACATTATTACATATCTTAATCATGACTAGGTCATGTCTGACTTAATCAATCCTTGGAAATATCGGTTACATATTTACCACACACTAAAAATTTTTGCATACAATTGACGTGCCTAGCTCAATTTAATTGAATTAGTTGTCTTATTCAAATCCCATGAAGCAAATAACAAAACTAAAAAGGGAAGAATATTACTTACAAGAAATTATTTCAGAATAACATTGTAAATCAATTTATTATTGAACTTTTCAGCTGGTCTTCTATCACATATTAATATAAAAGTTCTGATAATAAGAATTCTACAAGTCTACAAAATCACACTGACTGAAAAAACAAAAGTTCCAATTAGATTCAACTCAATGCAGTTTGTTCTTACGCCTCACAGTTCTGGAGTATGGCTCAAGTTAGAAAAGCGAGACAAATATTGAATTATACCGTCAAAACTATATAAGTATTTTACCATATGAAGTAATTATTGTGTTTTTATGATATGTAACAAACCAAGAGTTATATATATATATATATATATATATATATATATATATATATATATATATATAGTTTTATATATATTATTCCTAAAAATAAACAAAACTATTTTTGTAATTACCTTTAATTTAATCATTACAATATATTTTTTTGTTTAATTATTTCTATACTTGTTTATTATTTCATTGTAACCTATTTCTTATATATATATATATATTTATATACATCATTCTTCTTATATCTTTCCATTCACAACCTCCTAAACCTCTAGTCTCAGTATCTTCATCTATTACCTAGTAATGAAAAAATGATTGATGATATGAATCTATCTTTTTGTATTTGTTATGTCACAATATTTTCTTTGTATAATATCAAGTTCTTAAACTTATAATTCATATGTCATTATTTTACTCTTCTTCAGTAAACAATTTGATGATTAAAAAGCTAAATGGGATCATTAATAATAACTGAAAGTATATTAGATTTGTTTTTATGGAATCTTTCTTATAAGAACTCAACTTATATTACATAAAACAAATCAAACCCAAGCCTAAAATGTTTCTTAGTAGGCCTACCAGGTTTTGTAGTTTAGCCTACAAAATTGCTATTTATAAACTACAAAATTTTGAACAAAAACGCGACATATAAAATCATATTTATTGATTCCATCTTCATGTGAGCTACTAGTTTTCACTAAAACACTTGTAAATATTTTACAACTCGCCTATAGTAGCACTTACATATATTTGTTGAGGATGGCCGTTTCAGGAGATGTGTCCCATTGTCAATTCAGACCACAACTGATCTCAAGGTTTTTGTAGGTTAGAGTGGGGGTGAGATATTATGGTGGGGAGTGAGTGTATTTGGTGGATATTAGGAGTTATGATGTCAAAAAGTGAATGTGAGTTATAATGTAATAGGATATTGAGTATGTGTGTAGGCTGTAGTTTAAAATGTTTGTATATTTAGTATTGTTCGGTTGTGTAACATTGGTTATTTTTGTATTGTCTATGAAGAATTTGTAGGTTGGATGTTATGTTTATGTGGTCTTGTTTTGTGGATAAGAGATGTTCCGCGAAGTATGATTGGTAGTTATTGTTTGTTAGTGCGTTTCAAGTAGCTACCAAGAAATTTCTTTGAGACAAATGCACTAACAAACAATAACCACAAATTAAACCTCGCGGAACATCTCCTATCCACAAAACATGACCACATAAACATAACATCCAACCTACAAATTCTTCGTAAACAATACAAAAATAACCGTTACACAACCCAACAATACAAAATATATAAACATTTCAAACTTCACCCTACACACATACTCAAGACCCAATTACATTATAACTCACACACACGTTTTACCATCATAACTCTTAATACTCACCAAATACACCCACACCCCCACTATAATATCCCACCCCATCATAACCTACGAAAATCTTGAGATCATTTACAGTTTGAGTTGACAATGGGACACATCTCCCGAAACAGCTGTCTTCAAAAAGTATAAGTAAGTGCTACTATAGGCAAGATGTAAAATATTCACAAATGTTTTAGTAATATAAAATTAACTATAACACATTTTATAAAAAAAGACATAGAACTCTTTTTGGGTGTTTACAAAATTAAAAAATTAAAAATCTATTATTCATTTTGTTTAAAATTGTTTATATAAAATATAAAAATAATAAAATTATAGTATATTTATAAAAAAAAAATGTAAAGATTTTATTTAGTTTCATTAATTTTTAAAAAAGGATAATTAACAGTGTTGTTAGGTAATCAATTAACATACTAAAAAGTAATTTACTATAGCATAAATTAATAAATATCTAACAATAAACTCGCACTAAATAATTCCTAAAACAATTTTATTTTCACAGTTAGTGACATCACAATATCCATGAAATTAAATTAAATTTGAGTACAAAGAAATTGCTTAATTGATTCTTATTGTAACCCATTTATTGTGACTGTAATAGTTGTAGAATTTACTAAACACTTTTAAATGTTTTAAATTTGCATATAGTAGCACTTACTTTGCTTGTTGAGGTCGGCCGTTTC
Source organism: Prosapia bicincta (assembly GCA_036971475.1). Lineage (NCBI taxonomy): Eukaryota > Metazoa > Arthropoda > Insecta > Hemiptera > Cercopidae > Prosapia > Prosapia bicincta. The sequence goes on along the minus strand of JBAIZL010000004.1, from coordinate 149,284,601 downwards.
GGGAAATGTGTCCCTTTGTCAACTCAGACCGTAACTGATCTCAAGGTTTATGTAGGTTAGTTTGGGGGTGGGATATTTTGGCGGTGGGGGTGTATTTTGTGTGTATTAGGAGTTATGATGTCAAAAAGTGCGTGTGAGTTGTAATGTAATTGTGTATTGAGTATGTGTGTAGGGTACAGTTTGAAGTGCCGGTATATTTCTGTGTTGTTTATGTAGAATTTGTAGGTTCTAAAAAAAAAAAACAATAACTACCAATCAAACTTCGCCAATCATCTCAACTCCACAAAACATAACTACAAGACATAACATCTAACCTACAAATTCTACATAAACAACTCAGACCTTTGTTAGTATATTGTTCAATGTAGTCAATGCCAAATATGAAATGTGCCTGTTTAGAAATATCAGTAACTAGTGGTTTTTTCCAACCAAATTAGTAAATAAGTATATATTTGAGTACAGTTTTCTACATTCCTCAACTTTACAATATTTTCCTCTGTTGACACGTTTCGGAGTGATTCCATTTTCAAAACTGTAATTGTACTCTGATATAAATTGTATTTAAGAAGTACGATTTAAGTTTTGAAAATGGAGTCACTCTGAGGAAAATATTGCAAAGTTAAGAAAGGCAAAAAACTGTACTCAAATATACAGAAATATTTCTAACAGAAATGAAGAAGAGTATTTTAGGAATTTTGATAAATAAGTGTTTATTCAAAAACCTCTAGATATAAAGCCCAACAATTACCAATTTCATTACTTATATTTACTTTATTAATTTAATTTTATAAAAAATATTGAATGTAGTTAGATTATTCCTCATGATTATTAATTTTAAAAAAAATTAATAATACATTCCTTGATAAATGATATAAATTGTAGCTATTTATGTTACACCATTGTAGAGGGGTGTTTTTAAAATGATTTGTAACACACCAAAAAAATGACAGCCAATAATATTTAACTCAAAGAATACGTTTAAGTAGGATGACTAGATAAAATAGGATTGAAGCACTGAGCTGGTAATACATATACTTGTTTAAGAAAAATAATTAGTGATTAGTCCATATCAAGATTATAATATGATAGATATAATTATTATGATGACAGAAAAATCATTGATAAAAAATTCTAATAAATAAATTATTGACATAAAATATGTTTTTATTTTGTTTAACCAACTTTCCTCTTATAACAACATAACAACTTAGAACTAAGAACAGAGGGCTGTTTCCTTTTCGGTTTTTTTAGAAGACCAAACACACAAAATAAATATTGACCAAACTGAAACCTGTGTAACCTTTATATGTCGGCTTTAGGTGTGAAACTAAAGCGTAATGGTATGCACACTAGATAATATTTGTAAGACAAATACTACATTCACTTTCATATTTTACAGGGAGGTATTCATTCTAAGCTAAAATCTAATAATATTCCTACTATGGTAGAAAATATAAATTTGTTGCCTTGAGAATCAGCAGTAATTATGAAACCAATGAATCTAGAAAAATAAGTTTACTTTCATAAGGTAATGTCAAAAGTAGGCGTAAAAAGTTAGGGATATAATCAAAAAAAGGGGACAAAATAATTGATGTTTTTATACAGAAAGACACTGTGTTTCAAAAGCCTAAAACTATAAAGGCAGTTAAAAACATGATATATAATAGGCAGAAAACTTTCTCTAGCATTGAAACATATCTAAAATATATAAGTTGTAACTAATAGATAAATAGTAGCTACATACCAAAAACCAACCTAGAATAGTTATTTGCAATTTCCCACAACTAGACATAGTAAAACCAGTATAGTTGAACAAACTAAAATTCTTGGCTACTAATAGAGGTTAGTTACATGGTTAGGGAGATAAAGGTATTATTAACGAACATTTTAAATTTATGATCTGACACAAATCAACAAATGTTATGTAAATAGTACAAGAAAATTTCTTGCAACTTAAAAAATTATACTGGATCAAGGTATTATAAGCCTGTAAAAGGAAAGAGATTATTTTATTCAGCAATTCAATACACACTTATTTCACTAGCATCAGTTTAACTTCATCAGTTTACCATATGTTTCACATCTGATTTTTGACAGAGGTTCTAGTGTAAATGACTTCATTAAAACTTGTATGGTAGAATTTCAACATAACATTTAGTAAGATTAATTATGATGGTGATGATGATGACCGCCTTCACCATTCCCATGTTGATGATGATGACCTTCTTCACCATGACCATGTTGATGATGATGGTGGTGATGTCCTCCTGCTCCATCACTTGGTGGTGCATGTTCACCCACAGAAGTATGGAATTGATTCTACAACAGAACACATTCATGCCATTTAGCTATTATTATAAAATTTAATTATATGAAATACGAGTATATATCCCTCTGATATAATTATGTTTTCACTTTATTGAATTTTAGTAATCACGATTAGAAACAAATTGGTAAACAAATATTATTAATATTAATAGTTATATTAGTAGAAGTAGAGTAATGCACACACACAACACACACACACACACACATACACACACACAGACACACACACACACAGACAAAGACCCCTCGGGTTACCGAAATGTCGAATTATACGGAAGTACGTTCTTGTGTATCAGAAAAAATTGGAGTCTTAATGAACATTAATACTATAATTCAGATTATAACTGTATGAAGCAACTGTGGCGTAATGTTTATTTTTAAATAAATAAAACCTCTAAACCACAAATAACATTTATTTAAACCTTATGTACATTTTGATTGCCCAGCAATCATCTACCTCTGAAGATGATTGCTGGGCAATCGAAATGTACATAAGGCTTAAATAAATGTTATTTGTGGTTTAGAGGTTTTATTTATTTAAAAATATAATTCAGATTGCACAAAATAAATTCTAGAACATTATATGAACACTTCTTGGAAGCTTAGCTTTACTTTGCTTATCCTATGCTATAAACATTTAAATTATCATTACATTTCTTCAAATATATAAAATAGGCTCTGATAGAAATAGACTTAAATTTAACAGATAACAAATAATCAGGACTCAGAATTTCAAGGCTCTACTGCAAATACACACACACATACACACACACACACACACACACACACACACACACACACACACACACACACACACACACACACACACACACACACACACACACACATACACACACACACACACACACACACACACACACACACACACACACACACACACACACACACACACACACACACATATATATATATATATATATATATATATATATATATATATATATATATATATATATATATATATATAAGTGTAATAAATAAATACACTTGCAAGTATGTTTCACTGCACTTACTTTTATAATTGTTAAGGATAGCTGTTTCAGGAGATGTGTCCCATTGTCAACTCAGACCATAACTGATCTCAAGGTTTTTGTAGGTTTGGGGGTGTCCTTGAGGTAAGTTACTGTCAGAGTTACCAAAGGGGCTCAGCTCCTGAAACGGCCGTCTTCAACAATTATAAATGTAAGTGCTACTTTAGCCAAGAGTAACATATTTACTTGTGTTTTTAGTTGAAAATAGTAGCTCCCGTGAAGATGGAATCAAGTCATATGTAATAAATAAGTTTGAGATGTGACGGTGTGTCAATTTCTTTTATGATTGTATTTGCTTACCTGGTAATTGTCAGAGTCACTTTTCAATTCTTCCAATACACTTCTAATAATTGGTTCGATTTCTTCACATGGACCTGCATCAATTAGTTTTTTTATTGCTTCGAGAACCAAATCTGCAACTTTAAAATATTCAGTATTCCTTTGTTTTATATCATATCCATCAAGGCCTTTCAGGGTCTGCGAGCATGTTTTAAATTGGGTTGCTGCATTATTTGCTGCTGCAGTCAATTCTTCATTGTGTTGTCCCCCAGCCTAAACATTCGTAAAAGCTCTATATCTTTATTGATAAAAAGAGTTAGAGTTTAACTAAGAAAGCAAAGCATTGATCAACACTGTGAGTCACAAACAAGCTTGTTGTTCAGGTTTGTGTAGTATTATTGTGAGTCTGTAGTGTTTTGGTGTTCTGTAGTGTATCATTGTTCATACCGTAGTTGTTAATTATGTGTTCAAATAATGTATTTCTTTGTAAACGTGCTTTGTTGTTTAGAATGTGTTGTAGTGTGTTTTAGTGGTGTTTGTATATGTTCAAATAGGTGGTATAGTTTTGTGTTGTGTCCTTGTGTGAGTAAATATGTAAAAAAACATCCACAACACATTCTAAACAAAAAAAACACACTCACAATCAAATACTATATTTGAACACATAACTAACAACTATTCTATGAACAATGACACATCACAGAACAACAAAACACTACTCTTGTAATAATATTTTTAAATAAATAAAACCTCTAAACCACAAATAACATTTATTTAAACCACATGTACATTTCAATTGCCCAGCAATCATCTTCAGAGGAATTTAAAAAATACAACTAACTTTGAAGGACACATTGAAGATTCCTAATTTTTTTAAATAAATTGACAATTTTCTAAAGATTTGTAAGTTTCCTAGCGTTATAAGTGTTATGGTTTTCTTATTTACTTCTATTTACTGACTAAAAATATTCCTATATTAGTGCTCTAACTATTGGGGTGAACCTTTAATAATCCCAGTTGATATTGTTTATTTTAAACACTATATTATGATTACACAATTTTTTTTTTAACATCACACCCAATTTTCTTTGGGGCTCATCTCCCTAGGGCAGCCCCCTAAACAACCCCTCCAGTTGGCACAATACATATATTGTGTCAATAACATTTCTTTTTGTTTACCCTTTATGTTATTAAGAAAATATATGTACTCTATACAATGTGTACATGCATTTTTTAATTACATTAGAATCCTGATTTTATAGAAAATGCTAACTCAATATTAACCCTTAATATGTCTAACATTTTTAAAATTTGTTTCCCTTTTATATTCGTTTTTATTTTCCTACTGGGTAGCTTTAATTAAACACCAATAAAAAATATATACACAAATCATGACCTTGGGTGAGGATAAAATTGAAAATAGGACACTTTATAAACTGGCTGTATTACCTTACTTTGAAATTCATTTCCATGAGTTTCTAATTCATTTGAAAACTTATCACAAGCACTTTTAGCAATGTCTGTTATTTTCTGTTGAATTTCTGAAGTTAAATTCAGTGTAACCATATGTTCTGTGTGCACCTTCACATGATGTATGTGCCTGCTGGTATGATTCCACACAGATTCCAATGATGGTTCTGTCTCCAAGGACTAAAACCATAAATTAAACCTTACTTAGTAAATTATTATTTATTTAGTATTGCTTATATTAAATAGAATAACATGTTAATTCTGGTCTTGCATGTATACATTATTGAAAAAGATATTTACAATTTTTTCTTAAATAAGAGATAAAAAAGTGCAAAGATCATATATTAGAATGCAAATTTTGTAAAATATTATTTTAATTATATCTAGTAAGTGTAAAATGACCTTTATTATCATTAACCTTATGATTGCAGGGATGACCTTTGATTGATATTACTATTTGTTACAAACATTAAAAGATTGTTTAATTTATGGTGTATTGTTTGAAAAATTACTTTATTTATATTAATTGAATTTTAAATTGTATTCTTTAATGATTCCCTTATGGTTGTTTGTCTGTTTTATCTTACAACCTGACTTTTAATTTGTTATTGTTTAATCAATTGTTAGAGGACAAATAAATTTTATTAATTACTTTTACATTAGTTTATGATTCCGTACTTTAATTTATTTTGTAAAAACTTACTGAGACAAAACGCTTACGATCGCTCTGTGGCGAACTTCATCAGTGTCTTCTGTTTAGAGTTGTTAGGTTCGACTCTTTGTTGGAAGCTGCGACCTGTTTGCCCAATGTAGAATTTGTTGCAATTTGTAAAGTTTAATTTGTTTATACCTGGGGCTTGTAGGTTATCGTTGTTGTTGGTGTCGTATTGTATTTTGTTTTGTAGTTTGTTATTAGTTTTTTATGCTATTTGTATCTTGTTTTTTGAAATTTGTGGGGTATTTTATTTGATGTTCTGTTTATACCCTATATGGTATTGTGATGAATTTGTTTTCCCTCCCTGTAGTGTTAATTTTAGTGTTATCTTGTAGTTTGTGTATTATTGTGGTTTTATATCCATTTGGGTATGCTAAATATTTAATGGTGTCTAGTTCTTTGTTTATGTTTTCAGTGGTCATTGGTACAAACTACAACAAATTCTACATTGGGCAAACAAGTCGCAGCTTCCAACAAAGAGCCAAGGAACACACAAAATTACCCAAACAGAACATCAACTCAGCATTCTCCAATCCCCTAAAAGAAACAGGACACAAATACACTGACATTTACCATAACCTAAAAATCTTACACATCAACAAAAAGGACCACATTTGAACAGACTAGAACAGTATGAAATTACAAAACACACAAAAACACAAATTACAAACATATTAAATGAAAAAACCCAATACAAATTAAACTCTTTGATACCACTAAAAACCTGAATTTAAAACCATCATCGCTTAACCTAAGAACAACTCCAAGCAGAAAATTTAGACACTGATGAAGATCGCCAGAGAGTGATCAAAAATGGTCTGTCTCAATAAGTTTTTACAAATTTACGAAATAAATTAAAGTTTGGATGGTCATTAACTAATGTAAATGTGGTTAATTAAGTTTCACTGAACATAATGGACTACAAAATTCAAGGGACAAATAAATGTCATGAAATAAATTTATCATATAGACTATCAAAAAAATATACTACAAATACTATATTTCAATTTCTACTAGAATATATTTTATTTTAAAAATACTGTAGAAAACAAAGCAATGTCCTTTATTAAAAACAAAATATCTTTTGAAAGTAAGAATAAAACTGTTAACATTATTCCTGTCTTATGAACACCATTGATATAATTTTCCATTTAAATTTGGTAGTTTATTGTAATTATATGTATTTTTTTTTAAAGCATAGGTGATATTCAAAATATACAATCAGTTTAATATTCTATAATAAATAAAACACTGAATACATATTGAAGGGGTAAATACAAAATTTAGTAATAACAATTGAATATAAAGAAGAAATGAAATCTTTAATCAAAATATCAAACTGTTTGGAGTCTTGAAACTCTTTTATATGTATGCATCGTATAATGACAACTACTGTAAAATATACAAAGATTATTCATTGGTTAATTCCTGAGTGTAAATTAGTAAAATAGATCTAAATATAGTTATATCCGAAGTAAGAATAAATTTATCCTAAAATAGCTGAATTATAAATTTCATAGAAACCCAGTGCACTATCAAAATTAAAAAAACTAACTTTAGCTAAACATCATTTGTGAAATCAATTAAAGCTTTTGCCTATAGTTTTGGACCTATATTTATTTACTGATCATAAACTTTAAAGTATTGTTCTACAAAATTTATTTTTAGAAATTTTCCATTTATATTTCTGTATTTTAAAATATAAAAATATTTTCTTATAAGTATACATATGCAATTATTACATTTTGTCCTTTATATTACTTATTTTTAATTCCTTTCATTAGTTCTCACTCTTCTTAAGTATATAATGTTCAAAATTTCAATCATTAATAAAACACTTTTAATTATTCTACTCAAATTCAAATATCTTTCTTTAAAATACAGTTTTTCCAAATATTAATTCATTAATTAAATATAATAAATGAATTTTACTTTTATATGAGAAAAAAACTTTTCACAAAAAAGGGCGAGGTATGCAATATAGCTATTTTGTTCCATTTGTCTTAAAATAAGTGAAAATATATGATTTTATAAAACATCTGATTTTATGTTATAGGTTTTTTTAAATTTATAAATTATGAGTTTTTAAAATTCCTTTGATCAATTCATCTCCTAGATGAATGACGTTAGTTAAGTGACCCTTTCTAGGTAACAGGTCTAGATGAAAATTTTGTCTAAACACTTGTAAATATTTACAAACTTGCCTATAGTAGTACTTATTTATATTAGTTGAGGACAGCCATTTCAGGAGATGTGTCCCTTTGTCAACTCAGACCGTAACTGGGACAACTCAGTTACGGTCTGAGTTGACAATGGGACTCATGTCCCGAAACGCCCGTCCTCAACAAATATAAGTAAGTGCTACTATAGGCAAGTTTGTAAATATTTACAAGTGTTTAGTGAAAACTAGTAGGTCACGTGAATATGAAAATCAATAAATATGAAAATTTGGTTTTTTAATTGCTATTATGATGGTACTCTATGATCTCTTGAAGAGAGATTCAAGATAAAAATTTCCCCAATAAAACAGAGCTTAACTTACTAATATGGAAGTAGTTAGGGCTTATTAAGCTGAAGTAACTTTAAATATTGGAGATAGAAGAAATAGTATTGATTATCATTTAACCTTGGAGTAGTGGCGTAAATTTGTAGAAGGAATGATTGATTGTTTTAAAACACGTCAGCCAGTAAGCTCTTAAGTATTCACTTAGTTATATATTAATTAATTATAGTTTAATCACAGAATTCAAGATGATTACAGCAAACAACTTTATTCTTTGTAGTTCTTCAATTATATAAGTTACATTTAAGGATAACTTCTGGTTTTTACCTGAAATTTTTATATCTTAAATCTTAGTGATAAAGAGTGGGCTGCCTCTTTGCTTCTCTAAGTGTTTGATGGGGCAGATATGGAGATAAGTTCCTTGATGGTACTACCAAAAACAGGGTAAAACCGGAATTTATTTTTGGTACTTTCTATTATGGCATAGATTTTAAACTTAAAAAACCATTCAGATGAAGGAAATATATTGTTTCCATATTTCTTTATATTTATAAAATATTATTATTTTTTTACTATGTAATAGTAATATTTACTAATGATTAAATATACTGTAAATAAAGTTTATTAAATCTAACTTATTAAACCAATCATTTTAGCTACAAAAAATCACAAATATCTCACAGACATTTATTATTATTGAAAATAATAATAATAATTTTGTTTAAAAATTTTTTAATTCAGTTGTAACATAAAAAATTATTTTAGCTACTAGTCATTATAAATAAATAATCTGTGAGACAAAATATCCAAAGAAATGAGACTTACTATTGTACAAAATTATATGAATTAAATACAGATGAATATGTAGTTTACATGTACATGCTGAAATGGACATTTTCTTCAGTTAAGTATTATTCCATTGCTGTTAATAGGATTATGTGTTGCATTTTTATAATTAATATCTTACATTGACAATAAATTTGTAAAATCATACTTACCTTAGCGAAAAAAAACAAGCCACAAACAATTAACACCACAGAAGTTGTCATGTTATTTGTATTGCAAAAATGCAAGGGTAGCTATGAAGGTTCTTTGCAATTGTGATCTATGTGAAATATTCTACGTTTATATAAAATAGTTTCTTAGATAACCTTGAATCCTTTAGGCCAGTGATTCATTAGCTGAAGTCATCTAAATAGTTTTAACATTATTGAGTTACAAATAATTTATCAGAATAAAGGTCATTATTAAAGGCAGTTTCAGATTAATTAATGGGATAAGAAATAATTTTATGAATAATACAGATTTTATGATCATAGGTTACATGAAATTAATGAATAATACAGATTTTTAAATCATGGGTTATATGAAGTTAATTTTCTGTGTTTATATAAAAAGCGATGTTAAATATGACTTGTATTTTAAGAGTTGAAATCTAAGCTTAGTAGCAAGACATAACAAAAGAACTAATAAAATTGTAATTCAATTAATTTAAATAAAATACTTGTATATATGGTTGGTATGTTACACTTGCCTATAGTAGGACTAACTTTTATGATTGTTGAGGATAGGAGTTTCGGGAGATGTGTCCAATTATCTACTCAGAGTGTAACTCAAGTTATCAATCACATTGTAGACTGTAATATAAAATAAAATAATATTAAACATTTGAACATATATTGATATGATACACTTACCTATACTAACACTTACTTTTATGATTGTTGAGAATAGGAGTTTCGGGAGATGTGTCCAATTATCAACTCAGAGTGTAACTCAAGTTATCAATCACATTGTAGACTGTAATATAAAATAAAATAATATTAAACATTTGAACATATATTGATATGATACACTTACCTATAATAACACTTACTTTTATGATTGTTGAGGACAGCGTTTTCAGGAGATGTGTCCTATCATCAACTCAGAGTGTAACTCAAGTTATCAATCACATTGTAGACCGTAATATAAAATAAAATAATATTAAACATTTGAACATATATTGATATGATACTCTTACCTATACTAACACTTACTTTTATGATTGTTGAGGACAGCGCTTTCAGGAGATGTGTCCTATCATCAACTCAGAGTGTAACTCAAGTAATCAATCACATTGTAGACTGTAGTATAAAATAAAATAATATTAAACACTGGAACATATATTGGTATGATACACTTGACTATAGTATCATTCTAGTCTGGAGTTATGGTCTGAGTTGACTGTGGGACACATCTCCTGAAATCTTTATCCTCAACAATCATAAAAGTTAGTCCTACTATAGGCAAGTGTAACATACCAACATATGTGTTTTTAGTTAAACACTAGCAGTTCACAAATAATGGGAACAATTAATACAAATTAATTAGTTTATATTGTTTAGTAGTTAAAGTTTGTTATACCTAGACCTCAGTGTTTGCATGTGCTCAAAGTTTATTTATATAAACAATTTAGGAAAATGGCCTTTAAAGTTTTGTTTGTTTAAATGGTTAACAAAGAGTGGAAAAGGAATTGGACTTTGAACTAGTGTTTTTGTTGGTTGAGTTTTATCTAATCTTGTAAGCAAATGTGCCCCTTGTTACTTTTAATGTTAGTCTTACAAAATATTTATTTAGTAACAATAAACAATAAATTCAAAAAAACAATTTTTGAAGAAATTAATTTTAATCTAGTAGTAGTGGTTGTATTAATAAGTAATGTCTATAAACTTGATATTAAAATTTTAATAATCCATATTTTTACATTTTGGTAGATAATAACTACGGAAATTGTTATTAAGGTAACATAATTTGAGGATATATTACATAGGTATATTATTTCATTCTCACATATTATATTAGTAATTTTTTTTTAAACACATACAAAAATAACAGTGAGATATTGTTAAAATTAATAGGTTCATCAATTTCGTTTTTATGCAACAGCTATTAAATTAATTATATTTTTGAATGGATTGAATGTAGAGTAGAGATGAATACTTTACATTATAATTTTGTTTTTAAATTTAAGTATAGGCAATGAAATAGGATATTTAAAAACAGCTGTAATGTTTCTATGGCAGTTTTACACACATATAAAATTAGGAATTTGACAGGTTTAAAGTCATTCCTGATAAGCTGATGTTTTTCTGTTCTACATCTTGTACTTTTTATTATAAATTACACTTTTAGTGTCACTTGGTAAGAAAATATCAGTTGGAAATGCTGAAAAATATCAGTAAGTAGGTATTTGTTTGTTTACCAAGTGGTAGTAAAAGTGTAAATCATTTCCTACAGAGTTCAAGGTTGTCACATTTGACTTTGTCTGGCCTGGTAGTTCAGTAACAGTTAGCCTTTCAACCGTATTGTTTCAACTCAGTATTAAAAATGTTGTCACTACTTAATTGTTTAATCCTTTTAGTTATTTTTTTCATCAGTGTTCATTATTTAAAAACCTACAACTACTGGAAAAAAAGGGGAATCCAGTGTGCTAAACCTCTACTTCCAATTATTGGAAATGTGTATGATGTATTTCTTTTAAGGCCTGCCATAGATGTAATTACCAGACTTTATAAAAGCTTAGATGCTCCGTTTTTTGGTTTTTATGTTTTTAGTAGACCTGTGTTAATGCTTAAGGACCCAGAATTGATCAAAACAGTTTTAATCAGTGATTTCAATCACTTTGTTGATCGTGGCTTTAAAACTAACCCTGAAGTGGATCCTTTTGCTAGTAATATCATCCACCTAAAGGAAAATGATTGGAAAGTTATTAGACCCAAGTTAGTTTCATATTTCAGCATGACTAAAATTAAAACTATGCTTCCTATAATGAACAGAAATTCAATAGAAGTTATGGAAGTGTTGAATAATTATTATGAGAAAGGAGTTGATTTTGAATTCTTAGATTTATCATACAGATATATGGTGGATTGTATAATGACAAATTTGTTTGGAGTTAAGTCTAATTGTGTAAGAGATCCTGATGCAGAATTTAATATTGTCAGTAAACATGTCCTGGGAATTCAATTTATAAAACATGTTTTTATTGGTATATTTTCACCATGGTTACATTCTTTATTTGGTATAACCATGTGCTCTTTAAAATACACAAAGTTGTTTAAAAGTGTGATGTATGACAATATTAAATTCAGAAAAAGTACAGTTTCAAATAGCAAAGATTTCTTTCAATTATTATTGGAAATGAAAGAGCAGTATGAAGCAGCAGTAAGGGAAAACAAAAAAGTAGAAGGACCAGGTAGTATATTAAAAAGAAATAAGTAATTATGCTTTTTACTCTTTGATCAAATAATTTATTTAACTTACTTTAAGTGTATGAAGTAGGTTATAAACAAAAATATTTTTTTCAAGCAAAATGTACATTGTTAAGACAAAATGAAATAACACATAATGTTCAATACAATTTCATAAATTATGATTTTTATAAAATTATTTTTGGTAGGTTTTATGGGGGTGTTAAAATATAGAAATGTATTTTCCATATCGTAACCCTAATTAGCAACTCTTGTAACTCCAAAACAGTAAATTTTACAGGAGACAATAAAAACATAAAAATAGATTTATATCACCAATGGTTTATATAGGTTTAAATATAATAATGAAATATTTGTTAATTTTTATCTACATATGGTACTGTCTTATTTGATTTTCTTAAGAATGTGAAAAATCCTGTAGTCATGAGAAGAATTGCATCATAAAAATGATAAAAATCTGATACCAAAATAGATTTTAAGGCTTGTAAAATCATCATACTTCCTTTATTTTTGTAGGTATTCTTTTGGAGTAAAGATTTGGTAAATTGTGAAGTTGGTATTATATATTTTTGTCCTTTCTTTGGGATAAATTTTCCTACTCATCGAAAAAATTTAACTTAAATTCGATTGTTTAATCAGGTTGATATTTCAAAGTATATTTATCTACAACTCGTTGAGACTCATTGAGCTTTTCTGGCCTAATACTTTATTAAAATAAGTGATTGGCAAAGTTATTGTAGTATTTGTGATCTAAGTACTTAACGGTGTATGGGGCAGGCGATTTTCTGGCCTCTTTACAGATTGAAACATACTCTGGTGGAACACAAACTACTTTATTTTTCAATTTCCGCTCAATTCAGGAACGCATTGAGTCTGCCTCCATTTGTGTGTAGCCAACTTTTAAGAACTTTTGTTGGAATACTATGTTGTTCGAAGATGCAATATGGACAAGAGCATTGGCTAGTAAAGAACATCGATTCTGATAGTAAAGTCATCACTATACAGCTAAATTTTCTCTTTCCCTCAGGCATGGGAATATTTGATAAAATAAAGTCTGAAATGATGGTTGTAAACTCATTTGAAGTTAAACCATCTTTTGTCTGGAAAGGAATGAGGTTCAGATGAAACAAAACCTTCCATTGTATTGACATTATATATTGTAAAATTGTGCACCACAACTTCATTTTAAAGTACAGATAAGACACAGTAGATCTAGGAGAAAGGAGTAGTGATTGTAAATCCATGGTGAATGTTACACAAGTTGGGTCTGTTTTATCCAAGTCTTTTTGCACCCTCGCTTCATCCTTCTTCAAAATATGCCTTTTATACTGTTTGCTGCTCACATTTCCAGCCTTAAATGACTCACAACTATCACAGACATCCTTTTTTGGCAGATGAATAGAAAGACTGTGATCATCAAAACATGCGAAAATTTATGTTTGGACGATGGAGCTACATTTTTCTTTTTGCACCAGTCATCCTTATAAACACTTTTTATCGATTTCCAGCTAGGTTCCAGTACTCATAAACAATAACTAACCACAACAAACACGAAAACAAAACTACTTGTTCCCACTCAGTTCTAACAACAATGTTACGGCTGGGAGTTACAAGTTATGCCAACTTGATAATATATAGCATGGAGTTAATGAGAGGCTGGTTAATTCGTCGATAGAGCAAAAAGTAATAACTTTTGGAGTTCAAAGGTATTCTCATTATGTATATAATACTTTACTCAAGAGGTTAAAATCAAAAAACCATTTTCACAAAGTTGTGGAGTTATGAGGTTTGCTATTAGGGTAGGGATATATATATATATATATATATATATATATAAATTCGCAATATGTTTTCTTGTGTATTAATAAAGAACAAAAGTCAAAATACAAATACAAGAATTATATTTGAATTTACAATATATTACTATTCTTAAAGATAAAATGAAACTAAATAATAATCATACCATAAGTAATTCTATTAACCTTATTAATAAATTAAACTAATTAATATTGATAATAAAACCAAATTAATATCATTAGATATAAAAAATATGTACACAAATATTCCTATAAAAGAGACTCTCAATATTATAAAATCTAGATTAGAGCAAAATGAAAAAGATAGAAAATTAATATTAGAAATTATAAATACATTAAAAATAATATTAAATCAAAATTATTTTGCATATAATAATAAATTTTACAAACAGGAAGATGGTCTTGCCATGGGTTCTCCCTTATCGAATATAATATCTGAAATATTTTTACAATATATAGATGATAAAATAAATAAAATTATACAGACATTTGATAAAAACGGTTATTGGTTTAGATATGTAGATGATGGATTGTATGTATCTAATAATAATGGTATAAACTTAATAACTATTTTAGATAAATAAATATGATAAATAAAAATATTAATTTTACTTATGAAATGGAGGAAAATAATAAGATCAACTTTCTAGATATAACAATTATAAGACATATTAATGAATTTGAATTTAACATATATCGTAAACCGACACAAACTAACCAAATTATACCTAATAATTCTAACCATCCGTATAATCAAAAAATGGCTGCATTATACAATTTATTATATAGATTACATAAAATACCTATGAATAATGAAAACAAGATAAGAGAAAAAAACATTATCTATCAAATTGCAATTGAGAATGGTTATAAAAAGAAAACTGTTGATAAACTTAATTATAATATTTTAAAGAAACAAAATAATAATCTAATTTACAAAAATAATGATGAAAATGTCATATGGATTTCATTTACATTTTTTGGTAATGAAGTAAAAAATATCACAAAATTGTTTAAAGGTAGCAACATAAAATTCGCTTATAATACTAATAATAAATTAATAAATATAATGAATAATAATAATATTATTAATATGCATGAAAAAAACGGTGTATATAAATTAGAATGTAATTATTGTAATAAAGTTTATATAGGACAAACTAAGAAAAAACTTAAAGATAGATATAAAGAACATTTTAATGCATATAAAAAGCCAGAAATTTATAAATCAAATTTTGCTAGTCATTGTATTAATAATAATCACTTATTTCCTAATATTGATAATATGATACTTATAAAAGAAATTAACAAAGGCCTGAGAATGAATATTTATGAAGCTTTAGAAATACATAAATATAATACTAATAATGAGTTGATAAATGAACAAATACAAGTAAAATCTAAATTCGATAATATATTCAGTGTTTGTAATGTTAGGGCAGCAAAATAAAAAAAAAAAATTTAAAAAAAATAAAATAAAAAAAAAAATTTTAACAACATTGTAATTGATTTGGCATAACTATTTATTTGATCTAATTTGCACATTTGTCAATTTTAATTGTTTAATATTCCTGATGATGTTGGTACTGTTAGCCAACGAAAAGCTTTGAATTGTAAATTCAAATATAATTCTTGTATTTGTATTTTGACTTTTGTTCTTTATATATATATATATATATATATATATATATATATATATATATATTAGTAATAGGTCAAGAAAAACTTTGTTGAGACAGTAGAAGACCTCAATTACAATTTCCTTGCTATTAATCAATGAACAATATACAAATATATATATATATATATATATATATATATATATATATATATATATATATATATATATATATATGTTAACATAAATAAAAGATATGAAACAGTAGACTATATTTTATACTATTGATGTTAAATGAAGATTGTCATTTTGGGAGTGATATCACTTTGTCATCATATCGTGACAAACAATTAATATCTTGGTTTTTATAAATAAAATAAAAAGAGAAAAATATATTATCAGCAGTTACAAAAAAAAAAAATGGTTATGCCACTTGGGGGAGTCTCGACAGAAGTTATAACAAAATAGAGTTAATTGTTTTGCAAAACGTTGAACAAAAATTGCCGATAATATGAATTTATACACATTTCATTCAATTTTTATATCTTTATTTGACGAATTTCTTTAATAAAGGCATTATTATAAACAATGTTAAAAAAAAGTTATTATAAAAAAGTTAATAATGAAATAATGTGGGTAACAACAAATATTTATTACATGTTTACTGAATACAAATGTATTTAATACATTCAATTCAAATCAATTCTTTATAAAGTATAAAACTGGCCTAAAAATTTTTTCCTTTTGAAAATTGGTTTTAAAAAACATAACTTATTATCGTTATATTGAATTTGTAGTATTGAGATTTAAATTTAAATAGCTATATCAATTTTTTAACTTTATCGATGTTATCATTTCGAAAATAATTATGGTAAATAATATATGTGAATTGTAATGTTATAATGTTTGTTTAATTCATATTCGTTGGTTATATGAAGTTATTCTTATTGCGTTTGTTACTTTTATATAATTCGAAACCTTGATGATACATTTGTATAGTTATGTTATGTTTTCTGAGTGTGATGTTATTTGAAACCATTTGATTGAGTATTGTGGTTTATGAGTGGCTTGTTTTGTTCTTGGTATTGTGTGCAAAGTCATATTCCTTTTTGGCGTTAATTATTGTTCCTGATTTAGGTTTTATTAGGCTAAATTCGATGTTTATAAATTTGGCATGGTTAACATACAGTTTTTTTCTCGTAAAGTTACTTCCAAATAGGTGATTATTATTACAGTTAATATTATCAACAGGATTTGTAGTAAAGTAATAAATCATTGGTTTAACAAAATTTTCATTTTTCTAAACCATTCACGAATTCCATTACTTATATTGCTATATAAATGTAGGCTGTTTTTGGTGTAAATCTTACCTGTGGAATGAACAACTTAATGTAACTTATTACATTTGTTGAAACTGATTTGTTTCTGTATGTCTTTTCTAATTGAATTTTTCTTATTTTTTTTTAGTCATAGATGAAAACTTTATTATTGGACAATTATTCATGTTCTTCACTGCTGGCTTTGAGACTCCAGCTAATACCATTGCATTCTGTTTGTATGAGTTAACCCAACACATGGACATTCAGGATAAAGTGTATATAGAAATTGAGAGAGTACTAAAACAACATGAAAATCAGATAACATATGATGCAATTCAAGAAATGAAATATTTAAACCAGCTAGTTGCAGGTAAAAGTTTGATGTATAAATGAGTTTAATTACATTAATGACAAAAAATATTATAAATCTTTGTCCATTATTCTCTACAATGGTAATGGATAATTGAATTTATCCAGTGATAGAAGTATCACAATTCAATATCAATATAAATACTTCAATACAAATATTTTTCTTTACTGTAAGCACAATAAATCCATCTATTACTATGACATCTAAAAATAAAATAAATGACTTAATATATGAGGATTGTAACATAGTAGCTACTAAAATTATAAATAATTACTGGTCATTACTTCTCAAGTTTCGGTAAAGTTTATTGATAAAATCACAAGGGTTAAAATAAATATTAGCTGTACAACAAGACTATTGGGATAACATAACTTTGTTTGTTTTACCCAAAGAAAAACATTGCATTGTTATCGCATATCCTGACAGTTTTGTAAGTTCTTGTATATTGAAGTTGAATCTGGAATTCATGTCGGAGAAATTTTAAGAAATATTCTAAAGTTTACTCCAACAGTGAGTTATAACTTCCATGAAAAACTAAATTCTTGTAACCTGAATAAAGAACAGGAAATCATATATACATAAAAATTTTGCTTATGTTTTTCAATCAACTGGCGTATTTATTCTTAATCTTTTTGTAGAGAAATAAAATATTTTTAATCTCAGAATCAAATATTTAAATTTTCTTGAATTTTGTAGTCCATTACGTTTGGTGAACTTAATTAATCACTTAAACAATAGTTTATGACTATCCAAACTTTAAATTTTGTAAATTTGTTAAAACTTACTGAGACAGAACATTTTCGATCGCTATGTGGCGATCTTCATCAGTGTCTTCTGTTTAGAGATGTCGGGTCAAGCGGTGACGGTTTTAAAGGTAAGTTTTCGATAGTACCTATCAAAGAGTATTTGGGATTTGTATTGTGTTTGTTCGTTTAATGTGTTTGTAATCTGTTTTTTTGTGTATCTGTAAATTTCATATTGTTCTAGTGTGGTTCTTTTTTGTTGAGGATTTCTAGGTTATGTAAATTCCTATGTATTTGTATCCTGTTTTTTTTATGTGATTGTAAAATGTTGAGTTTCTGTTCTGTTTGTGTTCCTTGACTCTTTGTTTATGGAACAAAAACAGAACACCATCTCAACATTTTACAAACACATAAAAGAAACAGGACACAGACATTCACCATAACCTAGAAATCCTACACATCAACAAAAAAGGACCACACTAGAACAATATGAAATTTACAGACACATAAAAACACAATACAAATCACATATACCCTTTGATAATATCGAAAACCTGCCTTTAAAACTGTCACTGCTTGACCCGTCATCTCCAAGCAGAAGACACTGTTGAAGATCGCCAAATAGCGATCGAAAACGTTCTGTTAGTCAGTTTTAACAAATTTACAAAATTTAAAGTTTGGATAGTCATAAACTATTATTTAAGGGATTAATTTAAATTTTATTTAAAGAAGTTTCAAAAATATTGAAATATGTAGCTTTCATTAGTAGTAATTTAAAAATTCTAGTTGTTTTGACCAGTTCCTTTCAAACACAAATTTAAGTTACCTTTTACAAGAAAAAAAAATACGATATACAATTCTTTATTTAGAAGTAAATTTGTATGTATTATTGAGTATAATTGTAAAAAAATCTTATTGAGTATTACATTTAAAATCTTTCTGCAGATAATGTATTTTTTCTGAATTTGTTTTTATAATGAAGACAAAAGCTTTTAATTTCTGAAACAATATTTTTGGAGGTAATACTTTTGAGACAATAAAATATCTTTAGAAAGCCACTTCATAACTTTTTCTAGTACCTTTCAATATTGTTGATTCATCGTCATTATTGGTAGTTGAAAATGTCTGCTTTACTCAGTATATTTTCAAACCTGTCTTTCAATAGAAAATAGCTCTGCTTAGATATGAATTTCTAATCTTTGAAATCAAATAATAACTATTAAATATATTTTGATAGAGAACTGTTTTATTTTAGAAACACTTCGCAAGTATCCAGCATTAAATTTAATATTCCGAGAATGTACCAAAGACTACAAAATACCAGAAACAGATGTGACTATTGAAGCTGGAACTCTAATTCTTATTCCAACACATGGTATTCATTATGATGAGAAATACTATCCTAAATCAGAGACGTTTGATCCAGAGAGATTTAATGAAGAATCTATGAAAAAAATACATCCTGGAGTATATTTACCTTTTGGCAATGGACCAAGAAACTGTCCAGGTAAGGTACAACTTACAGCAATGTATTTATGAGAAATAATAACATTTGTTGATTCCATCTTCGCGTGAGCTACTAGTAATCACTTACAACTTTTTTTAAAAAAAGGTTTTAACTTGCCTATAGTAGCACTTACTTTTTTGTGTTGAGGACGGCCGTTTCGGGAGATGTGTCCCTTTGTCAACTCTGACCGTAACTGATCTCAAGGTTTACGTAGGTTAGGGTGGGGGTGGGATATTTTGGTGGTGTGGGTGTATTTTGTGTGTATTAGGAGTACTCCTAATACACACAAAATACACCCACACCACCAAAATATCCCACCCCCACCCTAACCTACGTAAACCTTGAGATCAGTTACGGTCAGAGTTGACAAAGGGACACATCTCCCGAAACGGCCGTCCTCAACACAAAAAAGTAAGTGCTACTATAGGCAAGTTAAAACCTTTTTTTAAAAAAAGTTGTAAGTGAGAAATAATACTATAAATACCATTTATTTTTAATATACTCGTATTTCATAACTTTCAAAGTACAATCTTTGATACTTGTTAAATGCAATATTTTAATTATTCTTATTTATTAAAATAATAATATGAATAAGTTATGACAATACTTGTTTTACAACTTATTCTTCTTGTAAATAAAATGTAGATTGGAAATATAAATAAGATTTGGGAATTGTATTGGATGAAATGATATGTCATATAAAATGTTTACCTTTTTGGGTGTTTAGGTAAAGGAGACATAGAAGCTATATTACCATTTATTTTTATTTATTTGTGTGTGTGTGTGTGTGTCTGTGTGTAAAGTACTTTGAATCTATTATTATTTGTTTTAAAAATGGTTTTATTCACATGGTTAGATAAAATCTGACAAGTGCTGGACTTTATGATGACATTATCATATTTCTTCTTTGGAGTGGTGTGATTTTGTGTAACATCTTTTTATGTTTTTTATCCTTTTTAGAATTTCTCTTTATGTTATTCCTAGTTTAGGGTTTTATTAATGGTTCCTTTTACTTTAAGTTTATAATTGTGTTAATTTTATTATGTTTTTTTAAAAATTATCTATGTAAAGAAAAACAGAAGTTGAAAGTATAGCTTTTAATTAACAGTGGATAATTCACTATTGTTTATTGAAAATAATAAAATATTACTTTGTTTGATCTATAAACAAAACATCTTTGAGTTAAAAGAATAAAAATTTAAAGGGGCATTATGAGGGTCTGCATGCAGAGAATTCTTTTCTTGCAGGTTAGTACATGATTGTGAAATTTGACATATAGTTGTCAGATATTTAACAAGTCTGTTTAGCCTGTATAACTGTACTGCTAATTCACCTCTACAAACAAGCAATATAGAGACTACATAGAGTAATCTATGGTTCTGCAAAATTTACAAGGCTGTGCTATTGTAAAATTCAAGAACAATTAAAGCTAAATGTCACAACAAAATTAAAAATAAATACAGTGAAGCGACAGTAACCATAAAATCAGTAATTAAAACATATTACACGGCAAACAATTTACAGTCATAAAGTCATCAAAATATTTTTGTGTTTAACTATCTGATAGAATTAATTATATTTACCTCAATCAATTGTTGATAAACAGAGGTCATGACTAATAACTTAATTAATCCTTGGATATATCTGGTACCTAATGTACCCTACACTAATTATTTATTTTCCAATATTTTGATAAAATGACTTATCTAACTCAATCTATTTGAATTGGCTGTATTATTCAGATCCACTATAGTAGATAATGAAACTAAGTATAGAAGAATAGTGTTTACCCCTAGATCACTTATACCTCATCAAAATGACGACACACCATTTCAAAATGCCTGTATCTGAAAAATGAGTGGTTCGCGCGCATCCATCTTCTCAGTACATTTGTACCTACAACAGCCGATGTCAGATGGGCAGTATCACTGCTAAAATTCGTATGCGTCTTAGTGAAACAGACCTTGTGTTGTGATTTCGATGATATATAAGCGATCGTATGATTTTTTTTTAAACTTGTGTTTTCTATAAATATATTTGTAAAAATTATTTTATTTGATTAAAAACCTGTTCTACAACTCATTCGATTGTTACATTCTGTTTTTTTTTGTAAATAAAATGTATTTAACCTTATTTTTAAAAGTTATTTTTAAACAGTTGTGTTACAATATTTAATTAAAATATAGTCATCGTAATTATTAGTTTTCATTCTAATAGTAGGAATGGTAACTACTATAACATTTTTTTTCCAAGCCCTAAAGAAGTGTGGGACATTACAATGTTTAACATAATAATTAAAAACCATTATTTTGGCAAATAAAAACAAATTGGAGTAGTGAAATTGACGATACATAAGTAATCGTGTGACAAAATTTAGCATAAGTAATCTAAAGTTGAAAGAAATTATTTTAGAATAGCACTGCAAAATATTTTATATCAAAATATTTATTGAACTTTTCAGCTGGTCTTCTGTCACATATTAACATAAAAGTTCTGTTAATAAGAATTCTACAAGTCTACAAAATCACACTGACTGAAAAGACAAAAGTTCCAATTGGATTCAACTCATTGCAGTTTGTTCTTACGCCTCACAGTTCGGGAGTATGGCTCAAGTTAGAAAAGCGAGAAAAATATTGAATTGTACCCACAAAATGAAAGTATTTTGTCATTTGAAGTAAATATAATGATCTTTCAATACATAACAAATCAATATATATATATATATATATATATATATGTGTGTGTGTGTAACTTTGTAACACTGTTTTCTTGTATTCACTTATCACTTTCACTATATGTACTTAAACAAGAATCTTACTTGGTGTTTATGCGAGTTAAATTTCAAAGACTGGTCTTGTCTCTATCATCGGGCATACTGACTGGGGGTTGTAGTAGACTGCGCAGTCAACTACAACCCCCAGTCAGTATGCCCGATGATGGAGACAAGACCAGTCATTGAAAGTTAACTCGCATAAACACCAAGTAAGATTCTTGTTTAAGTACATATAGTGAAAGTGATATATATATATATATATATATATATATATATATATATATATATATATACACACACACACATATATATATATATATATATATATACACACACACATATATATATATATATATATATATATAAATTAAAAATATTTCAAAAACAAGAATTCTTTTAATGAATATATTTATTCAAAGCTTTTCGCCGATAAAATAGTACCAGCATCTATATATATATATATATATGTGTGTGTGTGTGTGTGTGTATGTGTGTATATGTATATTATATATATATATATATATATGTGTATGTGTGTGTGTGTGTGTGTGTGTGTGTGTGTGTATATATATATATATACATATACACACACACACACACACACATATATATATATATATATATACATATATATATATATATATATATATATATATATATATATATTAAATATTAATATATATAATAAATAGGTAGCACATATGATTTAATTTTGTAAAAATATTTTATTAGATAATTATTTCCTGAAGATGCTGGTACTATTTTATCGGCGAAAAGCTTTGAATAAATATATTCATTAAAAGAATTCTTGTTTTTGAAATATTTTTAATTTATTAACTATATTACAAGAAACATATCACCATATTTAATATAATATTCTTGTATTTGAATAATCTATGTTGTTTTAAATTATTAAACAAGAAAACGTATTTAATATATATATATATATATATATATATATATATATATATATATATATATATATATATATATATATACATACATATTTTCTATATATATAATTTATTTACTATTCCTATTCTTGTTTATTTGTTTACTGTAGCCTACTTCTTTCCACTCTCCATTCATGCTTTCCATTCATTACTTTCCAATATCCTCTTTTCTGTAGCTTTATCTATCTCATTTCCTAACAACTGTCAGTGTCAACGTATATTTACATTTAGCCAATAGATTCCTTATTACAATTCGGAATCACCTGTGACCAGACATTTTATTAATATAAGTTGTTAAATTGTTAACTTACACTTCGAGGTAACATTTTAGTCTAACGACTTCTTCAACCTCATGTTTCTGCCACTAGGATCATTGTAGTTGTGCTTTTCATTTAAAAGTTAGGAGTGATGTGATGATCGAAAAGAATGTGTGATGTGTATCATGTTTCTTCATTTAGAATGTCATAATATGTGTGTTGCTAAGTTTGTATTATCCTAATGTGTTTAGTTTTTGGCCTTAGTCGTATTTGTAGAGGATGATCATGTTATTTTCCATACTATTGCATGAGGGTTTAGTGTCCATCAGGTGATTTTCAAAGATGGATTCACACCACTAGTGGCGTGTAGGATCAATTATTTATATCAAAGGATTAAACCTCTTTTATTGGAGGATCAATTATATTTCAAAGTATTCACTCGAATTCAAGAGCAGGCCAGGTAAAACGTACAATGACAGCAGTAGAGGTTAAAGATTCTTGTCTATCTCCTACACTGCAGGAAGATTCCTACCATAATAGCAAACTTGTTTTATATACTACATATACTTACACCTATATTAATATATATTTAGCAAGAATATCACTTTTCTGTAAAAAAGTTTTTTGATCTATAATGATTCTACCAATTTCAAGTCAACTGTATAAGCTTGTAAACTTTACTTAGTGTGCTATTGAATAAGGATAAACCAATAAATACCTAAATACTGGCTTATTGAAAAAAAGATTCTTGCTTCTTGTACATTATGTGCTTTAAATATAAGTTGTTTTTTTTTAATGGGTAGATGAAAATCTTTAAAAAGATGCTGCGCAATCCGTATTACGCAACAGTGTGAGATTCTTACTCACTAAAAACACCTCCCTTTGTCATAACCAGTTGAAGCAACTGACTAATGACTTTCATTTGTAGAAAAAAATAGATGGTGTTGGAAAACTCAAGTTTCTCTTTGTTCTAAAGTGGCTAAATCATGTGGTCTAGTTCTTTGTAGACGTCGGACATGCCTAGTCACATCAAGGACTGGCTCAATCTCCTGATTAGGATGTATATGCAGTCTACACAAATGCTTAGAGGCATAAACCTTAACCTCATCTATAACAAATTTGATTTTCAGATCCCGGTGCAGGTCTTGAATGTCTGAATCATTTTCAAATTTGTTTTTTTTGGTACATCCCCATAATTGAATACCATATGTCCAGATGGGTTTAAGAATTTGGTTGTATAATCTTATTTTATTATTTAGTGATAGTTCAGAACTACGGCCCATCAACCAGTATAACTTTCTATATTTGGCATTTAGTTCTTCTTTTTTCTTTTTTACATGTTCCTTCCACTTCAATTTTGCATCCAGTGTCATACTTAGGTATTTTGCTGTTGGTATAGCATTGCCATTTATCAGTATTTGTGGAGTAATAACCTTTCTGTTTGTATAGGTTACAAGAACGGATTTGGTTTCATTTAACTTAATGCGCCATTTTTTAGTCCAGATATAAAGATTATTCATGGCAGTTTGTAAACTATTGGCTGCTTTGGTAACAGAGTTATCTGTTGATAAAAGTGCGGTATCATCAGCAAAGTATTTGATAAAACGATATTGGTAAATCTCTATAGAGCTTATACTTCAACCCTTCATGCCATACTTTACCAAATGCTTGGGCTACATCCAAGAAAGCAACCATGCGGATTTTTTTTCTTCTAAAGCATTTTTTATTGTATTAGTGATACGATGAACCTGATCAATTGTAGAATGTTTACTTCTAAAACCAAATTGGTGACCTGGAATCAGTTGCTTTTCATTTATAATCTGTAAAAGTCTTTTTAATAGAAGTCTTTCAAATATTTTTGACATAATTGGCAACAGCGAAATTAGTCGGTAGGATGTGACTTCTGTAGGAAGTTTACCTGGTTTGGGTATTACTATAATTTCAGCTATTTTCCAGTGTTTAGGTACATATTTAATTTTGAAGCATGCATTTATTATAAGCTGCAACTTCAATATAACAATGTCCGGTAGCTCTTTCATTATTTTCCCTGTAATTAGATCATAGCCAGGTGATTTTCTTTCACTTAAATGATGTTTAATTATATCCCTAATTTCTTTAAGTGTTACACATTGAATACTTGTACTGCATGAAATATTGTTAAGGTTTATTAAGATTGGATTTGAGTTTGTATTAAGTGGAGTAAACACTTCTTCTAAATGATCAGCAAATAATTCAGCTTTTTGTTTCGCACTTTTAACCCAATTACCGTCTCTCGTTTTCAAAGGCGGATTTTGAGCAATGGGCCTATTTAGCTTTCTGACAACCTTCCACAAAGAATAGTTGGTAGTTTCATCTCTGTTAAGCTATTAAGAAAAGTACTCAAGGATTCGTTTTTAACTTCTTTGATGCGTTTTCTTAACACATTGTTGAGACGATTAACCAATGATTTATCTTCAGGCGATCTAGATTGATGCCATTTTCTTCTAGCTCTTCTTTTAGCAAGAATCATCTCTCTAACATCTTCTGGATAGCTTATTACTCTATACTTTTTAGCATACGATATTGGAGTACTCTCTTCAGCTGCTTGTTGAATGTCTGCTGTTAACTGTTCAACTTCATTATCAATTTCATCTGGTGTGTCCATTAGAGATTGGAGATTTATAAAGTCATAGAGCTTTTCCCTAAAGATTTCTCAATTAGTTAGTTTATTGGTAAGTTTAGGTAGGTTGTTATTTATATTCACCCTTTCACTTAATGTGAGTATCACTAGGGTATGGTCTGAGGATAGATCATCTCCCTCTGTCACAGTAATATGAATCTTCGCTATACCTTTTGAAATGAAGAAATCAATCAAATCAGGGATTTTGTCAGGATCCGATGGCCAATACGTTGGCGATCCCGATGAGGAGAACACACATATATAGTCCATAGCTGCTCGATATAGTTCCCTTCCTTTAGTATTTGTTAACCTTGATCCCCAGTGCGTATGCTTAGTATTAAAGTCTCCTCCAATAACGAAGGTATTGCCAAGCATTCCAAATACATTTCTATAGTCATATTGCGATAGCTTTTGTCTCGGTGAGCAATAGATGGCTGATATTTTAACATCCTTATTATTTGCTTTAATATTTATCATAGTTACTTGAATTTTAAATGTTTCTACTTTTAACTCTTCATAGTGTTGTATATTGTTTTTAATTAAGATGGCTGAGCCCCCTGTAGCTTTATTGTCTGGGTGCAAGGCGTGGTAACATACGTACTGTGGTATTCTTATAAGAGATTGCTTTGAGCAATGAGTTTCCGATATTAAACATATATCAATATCTTCATTATTCAAAAATATTTGAAGTTCCGAAATATGTTTATGGAGTCTATTTGCATTCCATGTGACAATTCTTAGTTCATCATTCATTTCTATTTTTGCCATTCACTGGAGTTTTAGTATGATTTGATTTCATTTTTTTAATCTCATCAGTTAACAGCTTTATTGATCTTTCTTGGCCTTCTAATCTTTGTAGAATTTGACTAATTGCATACTTGATTGAGTTTTCATCTTCTTTTCTCTGATTTTTTATTATACTGACATAAGACTTTGGTTTATCAGTTACTTGACTCATACCTGGTGAATTATTGATAACCTCTCTAGGATAGTTAATGTTTACGTTATTTCTTGCTCTTTGTTTTGTTCCTCTCTGATTTCAATTTTTTTCTTGATAGGTTTTAGCAGCTTCACATCCTCTATAACTTGCTGGGTGATCCCCTCGACAGTTAACACATTTAGGTTTATCTTCTTTTTTCAGCTGGCAATCTTTAGTAAGATGCTTTCCAGCACATTTCACACAAGCGAAGTCCCTCTTGCAGTAACCCTGTGTATGTCCAAATGCCTGACATCTCTTGTATTGCGGTACTAAATTTACATTTTGTTTCACAGCTTCAATTTTTACTCCTATTCATTTTTTCCATACTTTCTTCATTATGAAATGAGAGCATAAACAGTTGAAGGCCCCTTCTCACTACAAATCTCTCTCCTGCTTTGTTCTCTTTCACTACTTTTATTATATTTTTAGCATCTACAATTTGGAGACCTTTACCTTTTAAGTCATCAACTATTTCTTGGACATCACATGATGGGTGCCACGTGCCATAACTTTTAATAACCTAGTAGCTTTATTTTCATAAGTATGCCATTGCATTCCCCTTTTATTCAAGTTTTCAGTTACCACTCTATAAGTTTCACCATCACTTACTTTTACTTTCCAAATGTTATTATTATATGAAGTGTAGTTGCACTCTTTATCGGTTACTTGCTTGACTAGATTTCTTAAGTCGCTAAATGCTGCTATATCCGTAACAATGATAGGTGGAGGAACACTCTGTTTTTTCTCAATATTACTGACATTTTTGATTGTACGATTTGGTTTCTCAATATCCTTTACAGAAACTGACTCAGGTCTTGATTGTACCCTCCTTTTTTTGGCTGGCTGCTTACTTTTTTTTAGGATCCATTCTGTTTCCCTAATGAGTTCCTCTTCATCTGTACTATAACTTGTCCTTACTAGTGTAGAACCTAGATTAACCTTGATGGGAATTTTCCATTTTCCTTTCTAAACTCTGAATTAATTTTTGTAATTCATTCACTCTCTTTTCAAGAGACTTTCTAGCTGCCACCTCTTTTTTCCATTCTTCGTAGTAGCTGGGTTGTTCACCCAGCCACTGGGTGAAGAAGCCCAGCCATTGAAGAAGTGTTCCTCAATCGCCACTTCATTCATCTCCATACTAGGATTAGTAGTAATGCTTTTTTTTATTTCAATGTCAGTGATCTTATTACTTTAGTGCTTTTTTTAAAAGAGTCATTAAATTGCAATAGATGGCTCTCCCCAGAATCCGATGAGCCGACCTCCTGAGAGGGTGGATTTTCCAGCGATGCTGGTCTGCCACCTGGGGTACTATATCCGTGGGTTTTGTCCATTGCATTGAAATGGTATTGCAATTTATACTTTTGCCAGGTATATATCTGCCGCTCCTTGGGAGACAGACGCAGACCAGAAAGCCGCTCACTATGAGACAGACGCTTCTGGATTTGTAGAGGATTTTTTTGGACTCATACCACAAGCATGCCTTACTGCGGGTTTTCTACTGCCCTACCCACCGGGCAAATAATTATAAGTAATAAAATTTATAAGCAAAACAATGTTGCTGGAGTTATAATATGTAGGCCAACTAGTGTCCTGTGTTGTTAACATCAAAAATAGGTCAACTAATCTGCTTCAATATACAGCTGAAAGTTGACCGAAAAAAGTCAGATTTTTTATTGATTTTTATTTTTATAAGTGTAAGGAATTAAATGAATAGGCAAAACAATGTTGTTACAGTTACAATATGTAGAACAACTAGTGGCCTATGTTGTTATTATCAAAAGTAGGTATACTAATCTGCTTCAATAGACAGGTGAAAAATGACTGAAGAAAGTAAAATTCTTGGTTGGTTTACATTATTATAAGTGTAAGGGATAAAATGAATAATCAAAACTATGTTGTTACAGTTATAATATGTAGGCCAACTAGTGTCCTATGTTGTTAACATCAAAAGTAGGTCACCTAGCCTTATTCAATATACAGCTGAATGTTGACTTGAAAATACAGTAGTTTAAATTCTTGGTTGATATACATTATTATAAGTGAAAGTAATAAAATTTATAAGCAAAACAATATTGCTGCAGTTACAATATGTAGGCCAACTAGTGTCCTGTGTTGTTAACATCAAAAATAGATCAACTAATTTGCTTCAATATACAGCTGAAAGTTGATTGAAAAAAGTAAGATTTTTGTTTGATTTTTATTTTTATAAGTGTACGTAATAAAAGGAATAGGCAAAACAATGTTGTTACAGTTTCAATATGTATCAAAGGACTACACCTCAATTAAAATAGGGTGCATTTCCAGCTTGTTTCAAATTTAATTCTGAAATTTGCATTTTTTGTGTTGTATATCTTGAGGTTTTTTAAATTACTACTATTGGTATCACTTTGCAAAAAACCACTACTTACTGATATTAATCAGCAAGACAACATAGTGCACAAAAAATAACATACACATAACACAACAATACCACAAAAATACATAACATTAACCCTAGATTACTTATGTCTAAATTTTGTAACACGATTACTTATGTATCGTTAATTTGACTACCCCAATTTGACTACTCTTTTTTTTTATTTGCCAAAATAATGTTTTATTATTATTGTGTTAAACATTGTAATATCCTATACTTCTTTAGCGCTTGGAAAAAAAATATTATAGTAGCTACGAATCCTACTATCCTACTATTAGAAAGGAAAATAATAATTACGATGACCACGTTTTAATGGAATAGTGTAACACAAATGTTTAAAAACGTCTTTTTAAAATAATGTTAAACACATTTTATTAACTAAAATCAGAATTTAACAAACAAATGAGTTTTAGAACAGATTTTTAATAAAATTGAAGAATTTTTACAAAAATATGTATAGAAAACACAATAATAAATAAAGTCACACGTTCACTTATATATCGTCAAAATGACAAAGCAAGCTCTGTTTCACTAAGACGGATGCAAACTTTAGTGGCAAAACTGTGCATCTAACAACAGTTGTTGTATGTATGAAGGTACTGAGAAGATGGATGCACGCAAACCATTGGTTTGCCAGATAAAGAAATTTTTTAAATGGAGTGTCATCATTTTGACGAGGTATAAGTGGTCTAGGGTTAACATATCACAAGCTTCCTCATTCTGCAAACTCAATTACAAAGTAGCCTTTAAAACATCAAATACAACTAAAAAATACTTACACAGTGCAAAAACACTCCAGAATTAACACGACAGGGCAGGAGTATACAATATCACATGTAACTACTGTGCCAGCTTCTACATAGGTCAAACAGGTAGAATCTTCACCACATGATAAAGGAACACACAAAAGACATATAAACCACACAACCCTAATCAAACTTTGCCATATACATACAGAACACAATACACACATACACCATTATAGAAACTCATCTAAAAGTCCTTTACTACATCAAAGAAGCAACAAACTAAACACAACAGAAAACTACAAGCAATGTATGTCATAATAATTATGTACAAGCCATAATTTGTTTAACGTTGAATTGGCAACAAGGCTCACCCACGCAGCAAGATGTGAACCTCTTATTTCCTCAGAAGGCTGTAATCCCCACTCCCTCTGGTCGATTTTGCCTACATATAATCCTAATATATTTTAAATAAAACCGTAACAATTACTCTATGAACAATATCATACATGTAATACACCACAGAACAAAAATACACCACAGACACACACTAATACAACAAAACTGAGCAACAGTCTTGTCCATGACTCACCACTGAACAATACACTGATCTAGTGCAAAACCCGTCTGCTGAAAAATATCAGTAAGTAGTGGTTTTCCCCAAGTGATACAAAAATCAATAATTTAATTCTGTATTCTCCTAACATGAACAACTGATTCTTACTGTTAAAGTGTTTGTGATTTTCTTTATTGTCTGAATCATGGCAAATGTCCTAATAAACGTTAACAATAAATTAAAATTTCTGTTATTAAATAAAAAATTTCAAGGATTGATAGTTGCACATAGTAAGATAAGAAAAATAAAGAGGGATCTAGTAGTTGAAGGACTCAAAATAATTGAGTGACAAACAAGGCAGACAAGTAACTAAAGCCACCAGCTATATATTATATTTTAAGGTAAACCAAGGTTTCTCCAAAACTATAAGTTTGAATCATTCAAGGATCTTTCCAGTAGTAGTTTACCTTCCATCAGTGTTGGTTATACTCAGTGGTCAAAATGTTGAGTGTCTTTATTTGTTTATTTGTATTTTGTATTTTTTTAATCAGTGCTCATTACTTTAAAACCTATAGCTACTGGAAAATTCGGGGAATCCAGTGTGCTAAACCTCTACTTCCAATAATTGGAAATGTGTATGATTTATTTCTATTAAGGCCTACTGTAGACGTAATTATCCGACTTTATAAAAGCTTAGATGTTCCATTTTTTGGTTTTTATGTTTTAAGTAGACCTGTGTTAATGCTTAAGCATCCAGAATTGATCAAAACAGTTTTAATCAGTGATTTTAATAACTTTGTTGATCGTGGCTTTAAAACTAACCCTGGAGTGGATCCTTTTGCTAGTAATATCATCCACCTAAAGGAAAATGATTGGAAAGTTGTTAGACACAAGTTAGCTTCATATTTCAGTATTACTAAAGTTAAAAATATGCTTTCTGTAATGAACAAAAATTCAATAGAAGTTATGGAAGTGTTAAATAATTACTATGAGAAAGGAGTTGATTTTGAGTTCTTAGATTTATCCAACAGATTTATGGTGGATTGTATAATGACAAATTTGTTTGGGGTTAAATCTAATTGTGTAAGGGATCCTGATTCAGAATTTAATGTTGTCAGTAAACATGTCCTGGGAATTCAGTTTATAAAACATGTTTTTATTGGTATATTTTCACCATGGTTACACTCCTTATTGGGTATAACTATGTGCTCTCCAAAATACACAAAATTATTTAAAAGCGTGATGTATGAAAATATTAAATTTAGGAAGAGTGCCAATTCAAAAACTAGAGATTTCTTTCAATTATTGTTGGATATGAAAGAGCAGTATGAAGCAGCAGCAAAGTCGAACATAAAAATAGATGGACCAGGTAGTCTGTTTTTAAAATAAATTATTTATGCTTTTAAATTATTTGATCAAATGATTTTCATTATGAGGAAGTGACTCGTCAATGTAACTAAAGTTCTAAAAACAACTGCAATGATTACAAATAAAAACACTTAATGGTCTATACTTTCACATAGAACATAGACATTTAATAAATCTATGATTGAGTTACTTTGCATAGTTTACAATACTTAATATGCATAATAAAATGATTTTTACTATTGAAATACAAAAGTGTAGCCTATGAAATAAAAGTGTACTTCAAAATATTCAAGTTCCTGTTAATTTCTTTTGATTTGAGTTGTTTTTAATAAAATATGTAGTTGTGAATAGTAGTCATCAACAATTATAAAAGTAAGTACTCCTATAGGCAAGTGTAACATATTTACTAGTTAATCACTTAAACAATAGTTTATGACTATCCGAACTTTTTATTTAGTAAATTTGTTAAAACTTACTGAGACAGAACGTTTTCGATCACTATGTGCCGATCTTCATCAGTGTCTTCTGCTTGGAGATGTTGGGTTAAGCGGTGACGGTTTTAAAGGTAGGTTTTCGATAGTATCAGAGAGTATGTGTGATTTATAATGTGTTTGTTTGTCTAATATGTTTGTATTTTGTGTTTTTGTGTGTCTGTAAATTTCATATTGTTCTAGTGTGTTAAGATCCGGTCCTTTTTTGTTGATGTGTAGGATTTCTAAATTATGATAAATGTCTGTGTATTTGTGTCCTGTTTCTTTTAAGTGATTGTAAAATGTTGAGTTGGTGTTATGTTTGTGTTCTTCGACTCTTTGTTTAAAGCTGCGACCTGTTTGTCCAATGTAGAATTTGTTACATTCGTCGCAGTTTAGTTTGTCTACGCCTAGTGCTTGTAGTTTATCTTTGTTGTTGGTGTTGTGTTGTATTTTGTATTGTAATTTGTTATTGGTTTTGTATGCTATTTTGGACAAACAGGTCACAGCTTTAAACAAAGAGTCGAAGAACACAAACATAACACCAACTCAACATTTTACAATCACTTAAAAGAAACAGGACACAAATACACAGACATTTATCATAATTTAGAAATCCTACACATCAACAAAAAAGGACCACATCTCAACACACTAAAACAATATGAAATTTACAGACACACAAAAACACAAAATACAAACATTTTAAACGAATAAACACAATACAAATCACACATACTCTTTGATACTATCGAAAACCTACCTTTAAAACTGTCACCGCTTAACCCAACATCTCCAATCAGAAGACACTAATGAAGATCGGCACATAGCAATCGAAAACGTTCTGTCTCAGTAAGTTTTAACAAATTTATTAAATAAAAAGTTCGGATAGTCATAAACTATTGTTTAAGTGAATAATAAGATACACCGAATGTAATGGACTACAAAATTCAAGAATATTTACTAGTGTTTTTAGTTAAAAACTTGTAGTTCACGTGAAGATAGAATTAAATAATATGTAGTTGTATTTATTACATAGAATTACATTGGACACGGGTCTTGGAAAGCTGACTTAAAGTGGTTGAAATTTTTCGGGTATGAAGTATTTTATTTGACTACGAATCTGTTATAAAAAATTACTCGTGTTTCCATGCATATCCTAATTCAAATTTGTACACCTAAAAATATTAAGTGTAATTTTCATTACTGATAAAAAAGGAAAGAATTTTCACTTACAAACAAAAAAAACAATATGTAAACACTCGTCTATAGTAGCAATTATTTTTTAAATCTAATTTGACCCTTTCAGGAGATGTGTTCTATTAACAATGCAGACCATAACTGACCTCTTGGTCATCAAGGATAAGGATGTGGGAGAAATGTGTTAGGTGTTTTGGTACCCTAATGTGTGTGAAATGAAATTTCTGCTTGGTCTATTTAGAAACTAAGACCTGTTAGTTTATATATACCAGTGTTGACTGTCTTTGTTTGTGATGTATGGTTTGACTGTTTATTGAAGTTATTGTTTCGTGTGTGTGTGTGTTAGTTTGTGTGGTGTGTGTGTGTTTTTTTTGGTGTGTTTGTAGTTGTGTGTTTTGTATGATTTATATGTTAGTGATACATACTTTGTAAGTTTGTCAAGTGATTTTTTTTAGGAATATTGAGTTTTTTTTTCAGTCAGTAAATAGTTTAACAATGATTAAGGTTTTATACCCATTAGCTTGTGCTTTATGTTCATATTTTTTTAATAGTTATATCACAAATGTTTTAAAGAATCATTATATCATTGCATTGTAGGTGGCAGATTTGCGCTGAAAATGATTGTACAACTTGGTATTTCTTTTATTACTAGAAGGTCAGGGAATACTTCTTTTTTCTTACATTTTGTCTGGTTGATTCAGCAAAACCATTGAAATAGATTCTTTAAAAAAAGCATGCATATTTCAGTTTTTGAACTGCAAATCCCTTAACTCAGTTTATAACTAACTGTTCACCGAACGGAAGGTCAAATCATTGACAGCTCTTGATATCTAGCTTAGAATAAAGTAACTAAAGATTACTTAAACCTTTAGGTAAAAATTAAAGGTAACATGAAGCCTATTTTAAAAGAACATAGGTTCTCAATGTTAATAGTATTAACTATTTGATAATTGAGGCTCAAACATCGCCTATATGTACACTTAAAGAATCTGTGTAATTATTAAGTTGGACTCTAAAACAAGTTCTTTTTTTACGGTGACTCAATGATTACACATATTTACACAAATGAATAGTTCAATTTTTATGTGATAAATTTATATACATTATAAAAAAGTACTTTCTCTCAGTTTATAGATATGCTTTCTGATGCATTTCTATTATTTTTTCAGTCATAGATGAAAACTTTATTATTGGACAACTATTCATGTTCTTCACCGCTGGTTTCGAGACTCCAGCCAATACCATTGCTTTTTGTATGTATGAGTTAACCCAACACAAAGACATTCAGGATAAAGTTTATAAAGAAATTGAGACTGTATTAAAACAACATAAAAATCAGATTACATATGATGCAATTAAAGAAATGAAATACTTAAACCAGGTGGTTGCAGGTAAGCATACCATAGAAACAGACAAATATTAATTGAAGGATATGCCCATTTGTCTAAACAACCATAACAGAAATGTTGTATTGGCCTCATGTCATTAGCTCAATTCTCTTTGATTGTTGCCCTACTATATCTTGTGTATCTCTTCCTGAGGCTTTAATAACGGTTTATTTAATAGAATAGAACTTAACAAAGTAATTTTTATTGCTAGGATTTATTCAATTAAGTGTATAAAAACAATTCTATGTATATTGACAATGTTTTATTTTTGGTAATACAAAACATTCAGAGAGCAGTTAACTTTTTAATTTAATGCTACACACAGACAAAAACACAAACACACACACACACACACACAAAACACACACACACACAGACACACAACCACCCACCCACCCACCCACCCACCCACCCACACACACACACACACATACACACACACAACACACACACACACACACACACACACACACACACACACACACACACACACACACACACACACACACACACACACACACACACACACACACACACACACACACACACACATATATATATATATATATATATATATATATTCATAATTAGGATGACATTTTTATAATTTTAAGTATGATTAAATATAGTTATATATTAGTTTATTCCATCTTCATGTGAGTTACTAATTTTCAATAAAACACTTGTAAATATTTTACAACATGCCTGTGTGTGTGTGTGTGTGTGTGTGTGTGTATGTGTGTGTGTGTGTGTATGTGTGTGTGTGCCACACAAGTGCATGTGTCTGTCTTTTATTCTGGCTCAACTTGAAATTCAGTCTTATAGATTACGAATTTATGACTTATAGAAAACAAAAATTAGGTTGTGGCACTCAGGGGAGTGACAACAGAAGTGAAAACTTTTATTGCCACATCCACAGAAATATTAATTTTGCGCAGTGAGAAATTACCTAAACATTTGTTATCAGACATTTGTTACCTAAGAATGTTTTCATTTTAGGAATTGGATTAAAAATACATAACTTATTATAATTGTTATATTGAATTATTTTTTATTGATATTTAACAGAGTTTAAATAAATTAATATATTTATTAACAGATCAATCAATACTATTAAATAATTACCCTTTTCTTCAAGAATGTTCAATAAATAAAGTAACATAACCTTTGTGTTAAAACAGTAGTTTTAACACATTGCATATAACACAAAATCAACTGTGCAGTTATCATATGTTATCATTTAACTCATTTTGAGGTGACAAATAGCATAACCAGAAATTACTGTAGTGAAATTGTATGTATGTTTATGTCCATGAAATAAGCTTTTGTAGGCATTGCTACTGAAGTTTTAACTTCAAAATTCCAGTGCATTGTTAACAATAACTTTTCCTTAGACAATATCCTCCCACCATATCCTCCCAGGAACATGTCTTGCAATTGTTAGGTTGTACATTTTGAGGTTTTATAATCAATTTAATTTGCAATTATTGTTATTATAAGCACTATTTACTGATGTCACAGCAAACATGTTTCACACTTTGTCTGTTTCATTGTTTAATGCTGTAAATCATGGACAAGATGTCTGCTGAGAAATATCAGTAAGCGTGATAAATCAATAAATCAATAAAGTTGGTTATTGCAACAGACAAGACCGACAATATCTTGTACCCTAAATAATGCAACAATGTTCAAATACGCAACCTTGACAAATCAACTATTTTCAATCAATTTCTAACATATTTATCACATACATATGCTAAAAACTGTATTTACACTCAAGTTGGCAGCACGTGTTACCAACACTTGTTGACAACAATTTATAAAAACTCTTTGTTGGGAACAAATCAAGTTAACAAAAAAAATCATGTTCCCACTAGAACTTTTGTTTCCCATCATAAATCAGAAAATTTCAAAGGAATTTGGTAACATTTATCGCCAACAAATATTTCCATGTCTCGTAAGCCGCGTTTACACTGCAGTTTCCAACTAAAATGTTGCAAACTATTAAGTTTGCTTGTCACATTTTAGTTTCAAACCTTTTGGTTTGAAACCAAAAAATTGCAAACAAGCTAAGTTTCAGCTCTGAAGTGTTTGAAACTTTTTATTTAAGTCAGTGTGTTCAAGGTGTGGAGAGTGACGGACGTAGTTGCAGCTACAAGTGCTTGTTATATTTTGGCTACACTATTTAAAGCCCAAAGAAGATACTGGAAAAGAATCAGAATCCCGCTTCTTGCACTACAAGCAATAACCAGATATAGTGACAGTGCACTTTTAGCAGATCTAACAGGGAGATATTGATCCACTGTCAGGATATTTAAAGACAGATGATAGTTTTAAAAACTGTTTGAGGGTGGCAATCAGTGTTTCAACATTTGATACTTCATACGACTAGGCGAGACATCAGCTATACATACTAGCTAATCAGCTGAAACGCCTGATTAGTTTTAGGCATAAGAAGGAGGAGAGGTTTGCAACTTTTGGTCCTCATTTGAGTATCAAACAAAGATCAAAGGAAGTTTCAATGCTTTACAAACAACTAGTGGAAACACGAAATTCGGTTTGCAACTCAAAGATTTTGTTTGAAACTAGCAAAGTTTGCAACATTTTCACAAAGCATATTTTAAAAATTTCAAACCTTCAAAAGTTGCATTTCTTTTAGTTGGAAACTGATGTGTAAATGTGACTTTATGTTGACAACAACCCTCAAAAACTGACTCAATGCACTGAGGTTTTATTATGTTGATAATTCTCTTCAAAATGATGCCGATTTAAGTGACCTGAAGTAAATACTTAATAAGTAAATTCTGTAGAAAGATATAAATACATATCCTTAAGTGTTTGTCAAACAAATCAATCCAAGTCTCACAGACTATTTTCATAATATGACATTGTATAGTTGGAATTTTAACTCTAGTGTATTAACCTCTGTTAACAACTGCGCTAAAAATCTCAAGGTCGCTGTTTACTTCTTGGGCACTTGAATAGTTTTTTTCTAAAATTAATGTCTTGGTTTGCAATTTTGGGTTTTATCATTGATAACGAATTACCAAAATTATAAATAGCCATTCTAAATAAAATATTAAACCTCCTGTCAGTACTTTGATCTCCTGATCAGGGGCGTAGCCAGGTGGGCGCAGGAGGAATGTGCCTCTCGAACCAATTAATTTTAGCAGAAAAATATTAAGCTATAAAACAAATGTATTCTACTCCACCATAACTAGAAAGCAATATTATTATTGACTATAATTTTTGTGAATCGGCACTGCAAACCATGGTCTGACAGGAAAGCTAGCCTCTGAATGTGAAGGCAATGTATTTACAGAT
Organism: Prosapia bicincta; assembly: GCA_036971475.1. NCBI lineage: Eukaryota > Metazoa > Arthropoda > Insecta > Hemiptera > Cercopidae > Prosapia > Prosapia bicincta. The sequence continues at coordinate 149,245,538 of JBAIZL010000004.1, read as the reverse complement.
GCTCACTTATACTGCTCATATACAAAATGTATTTTATATCCTAGTATGTTTTAACAAAACAGCCTCCCAACGACCCGACAATTCTGTAGTTTTAAGTGCCAAAATTGCATGAAATGTGATTTCCAGAGATAAAAATTTTCAAAATTTCGCCGGGGGGGAATCATGGCTACTCTCCTACTTTGATTATCATTGTCTTAATTTAAAACGGTTGACAAGTCGGTCTTTATATACCTGTTTCGCCCTTAGAAACGGTCTCACCGAATATCTCGTGGTTTTTCGTTCTTTTAGCGCAAATTCAACATAATAAAAACGCCCTGCAAAAAATATGCTGCTATAGCAAAAACGCCCTGTTTAACCCTTGAGCTTTTCTATACAACTTTTCAGTGAGAAACGCTTTTGCTATCAATAATTGTATCCGAGCAAACTGATGTTCTGTTAGTAGTATTTTTCTACATCAAAAAGTTGTTTGCAATTTTTAATTTATTGGCAACTGCATCGTAAACACGGCTTGTCGTACGCTATATGGGCGCTATATGGGCGGGTACCTCGCGTTCATGGGCGCCCATATTATGAAAGTTTGTAGGTTGCCGTGAAGGCATTACATACTACAAAATTAAGCAGCTAAAAAATCCAAGTCTTAACATTGTTTAACCTATTACGTCTTATAGAATGCTAGACCACGGTACTTAATGTACGAAGAAAATAAACACATTAATCTAATTACTCGTACTTTTTATTAAAAAACAATAATATACTCTATGTAAACAATAATATTTACAAATTTAAGTCCAAGACAAACACACGTCTTTTTGCACAAATATTTTAGTCTTAAGTCATGTCCTACAATTCACAAATTTTAAAATAACTTTCTCGAAAAAACCCAATGGTCTACATCTGAAGTTTGGATATTTATTTAATATTTTATATCTGGGGTGAGCTAGGCGGTAGCGGCCCCATCTTTCCCACGAGTATGGGCGCCCAAGCTCGCTGTATAGAAATTTTAGAATGCCTGTCCCTTTACAAAACATTGTCACGTCAAAACATTTCCTATACTTCAATAATTTGAAAAGTTTGAAAAAATGGGGTCAAGATTTTCAACACTAATGTAAAGCCGGGCGACCTTGAAACTATGCTGGAACAGGGACACGTGTCATGTGATGCCCAGACCATTTATAGTATTTTAACTCTAAACCCAGCTCAATATAAAACTTTACTGTTTGTAATTATAACTGATTTATAATAGCTAATGTTTTCCTTTTTGTACTGTTTTATTTAATATTGTATTTTGCACAACCGTATTCGGTTTTATTCTCTATCCAGAAACAGTGGTAGATTTAAGGGGGTCTATGGGGCTCAAGCTCTCCCTCCAAAATATTAGAAAGTGAAATTTTTAAACTATAAAATAACCCTATAAATGTAAAATAAAATGCCATTTACAATGTTTGCGTGAGGCCTGATTTAAATCTTCTTAGGGCTTATTACCTAGGTCGGATGAAAAGTCCACGGCCTGTCCCAGAGATGACTTTCTAATCAGTGAAAATTTATGTTTCCTGCCTGCGCGCACATGTCATTAGTTCGTATGATAAGCTTTAACTTGTTCGCTCAAGTAGTTTGTGTACAGGAATTTTTTGTAGTAGAAGTTTTGTGTACTTTTAGTTAAAATAGATAAACTTGAATATCACGTGGTGATGAATTTTGTTTCGTTTTGGATGGATTAACTACTAAGAAAATTCATCCGAAGTTGACAAAAATGTATGGGAACTCTGTTCAATGTCAACAGTTAAAAAGTGGGTAGCTGAATTTAAACGTCGTCGCAGATCGCTGAAAGATGACCCTCGTAATGGACGGCAAAAATTTGCAACCACACCGGAAACTATTTAAAAGGTCCACGATATCGTGTTGGATGATAGGAGAGTAAATTTACGTGAGGTAACTGAGGTTGTGGGTATATCAGAAGAAAGGGTGTTGAAACATCTTGAACGAAGAATTAGCGATGCGAAAGCTCTGGTCAAGGTGGGTGCTGTATTTGCTGCATGCGGATCAAAAGCAAATTCGCAAACGACTTTCACAGCAATGTTTGGACCTATTCAAGGAATATCTGACTGATTTTGTGCGACGATTTGTCACCATGGATAAATCATTGGGTCCAAGGCTACACGCCCGAAACTAAACAACAGTAGAAACAGTGGGTGGAAACTGGTGGTTCAGCGCCAAAGAAAGTGAAATCGATCACATCTGGTGGAAAGGTCATGACTAGTGTTTTGGGATACCAAAGGTATCTTGTTAATTGATTACCTTGAAAAAGGCAGAACAATTACGGGCGAATATTACTTCAACCTTCTTGACCAGCTGGATGTCAAAATTCGTAAGAAGAGACCTGGCTTGAAGAAGAAAAAAGTCATCTTTCATCAAGACAACGCACCTCCTCACAAAAGTGTGTTGGCAATGGGAAAATGACGAGTTTTGGGGTATGATTTACTCGGCCATCCCTTTTCGGGAAGGGATTTGACACCCTCGGGCTTCCATCTCTTTCCAAACCTGAAGGAATTTGTCTCTGGAAAGCGATTCGCGTCCATTGAAGAAGTTGAGAATTAATATTTTTAACAGCCTCCAAACTCTGACTTCCGGGAAGGAATACTGACGTTGGAGAAACGCTAGACCAAGTGTGTTGAAGTCAAGTGAGATTATGTAGAAAAATAAAATCTTTTTTTTTAACTGAAAATCACGACCGTTCATTATTAGGCCGAGAACTTTTCACCCTACTCTCGTAATTAGTAGAATATATTTACAAACCCCTATTAATCATTATAATCCCCACAATGTAATAAATATGTGGCTTGTATTATAAATATATGATAAATGAAGCTAATTAATTGATTGTGTAATATCACAGACACAGAGTAGGCCTAAAGCTATTTCCCTCAGATAGAAGACCCTTAGAGTTTACACTATAGCTACCATATTTCCTAGATATTTTCCGGAAAGTGGCCCCTTTCTTCTCCCCCCTCCACCAAGCTCCCAAAATATTTTTCTGGATCCGTCGCTATCCAGAAGTACTTTTTACCAACAAACTATTTAAAACCCTGTATAAAGCCCTTTCAATTCTATTTTAAACAATCCACATTAAACATTTGTTAAAAATGATGGAACTTTATAACCCAATAATGTAAAATCAAAACGAAATTAATATTAAGATAACAGACAAGTTAGATAATTAAATTTAACATGAAAATTTTGATTCTTGATATCCTCATCTTCACCTCTATTTAGGAATTTTTGTATAGGCTACATTTGATGAGTACATTTGTTTGTCTTTCCTAAAGTTAAAAATGTTTGTCTTTGTTGACGCGTTTCGTGATAGCTCCATTTTCAAAACTTTGAAAGCCTATTCTTACACGAATATTGAGTAAGCGTACTATTGAGGTATTAGAGGAAGAATGGAGTTATTCCGAAACGCGCCGACAAAGAAAATATTGTAATGTTAGGACAGAGAGAAAAATCTACTAAAATGTATATTAAAATTATTCTCATTTAAAAACAGATTAAAAAACCTGTTCCAAAATTTAAAAATCAACTTCTAAACAAGTTTAAAAATTTAACAAACTTTTACAAGATGATAAGTAGATTGTCTATAAAATATGACTTACTTAAGGAAAATTTGAATAAACTCCTTAATTATAATTTAAATATATAATTATATATTATTTATGCTACATAAATTTTCACCGCAATGGAAATATTATTGCGTTAAATAAACATATGATTATACCTAAATGAAATAGAACTGTAAGCCTAAATAGCAAAAATACTAGAAATTCTTAAGTATTTACAATTGGTGAATTTACCAATTGAATTACTATGTCAAATAGTAATTGGATGCCAATTTGAATAGTTAACCATGTCAAATATACGTATATATATATATATATAGTCTACATTATATACATTATAAAAAAAATCCTATGAAAATATAAAGTATAACAATAACGAGTTAATAAAAAATAAGAAAAGATAAAGAGTAAAGTACAAATATTATACCATCCATTATAATATTATGCTATGTTATAGCAATAGCAAAATTCAAGTGCTCCGACCGCCAGGTAGGCTCACTTACACAAAGGCAGAGGATTAGGTTGAGCCGTATTCCTTACTGCGTTCTGTTTATTAGTCACCTAGTGGTGCTTCCTTGATCAAACTCTGTACATAATTACGAAAAAAAATGATACCAAACAATTAACAATTTATTGTCACTGTTCATGAAATGATTACTTTAAAAAAATGTGTCAACTGTATTGGCGTTAAGTGTTTAATTTTAACCATGAGTTGTTTGGTATCATTATTCTTGTAACTTCAAGTAAAATCAATATCCATTATCAATTTTTAGTTAAAATTACAACCTAAAAAGCTAGAGTTTGGTTAGAAGATACCACTAAATGACCAATGGAGCGGAAATACAGCCGGTCTCGGGTCGATGTCGCAAAAAATGCGCCAAACGAAATAAGCGCCCAACGTGAAGAGAAAATACCCGCACGGGATGTTCCACTCTATCATAGGAAATAAGAGCTCAGAGGGAAGAGAAAATACCCTCACGAGTGTATTCCACTCTATCATAGCGAAAAGAGGGCCCAGTGAGAAGAGAAAATACATGCGCGTGGGTATTTCCCTTTATTGTAACGAAATAAGCACCCAGCGGGAAGAGAAATTACCCACGCAATGGTATTCACACTCTATCGTAGCAAAATAAGGGCCCAACGGAAATAAAAAAATACCCGCGCATAGGTATTTCAATCCATCGTAACGAAATAAGCGCCCAGCGGGAAGGGAAAATATCTGAATGTAGGTATTCCATTTTATCGTAGCGAAAGAAGCACCCAGTAAGAAGAGAAACTACAAGTGCGTGAGTATTCCATTTTATCGTAGTGAAATAAGCACCCAGCGGGAATACAAAATACCCGCGCATAGGTACTCCACTTTATTGTAGGAAAAAACTACCAGCAGGAACAGAAAATACCCACTTAAGGGTATTCCAACACTATCGTAGCGAAATAAATGCCCAACGGAAATAGAAAATACAGGCGCGTTGGGTATTCCACTCTATTGTTACGAAAAGGGCGCCCAGCGGGAACAGAAATACCCACCCAAGGGTATTCCACTCTATCGCAGGAAATAGGTACCCAGAAAGATGAGAAAATAGCCGCACGAGTGTAATCCAATATATGGTAGGGAAATAAGCGCCCAGCGGTAAGAAAAAACACAAGCGCGTAGGTATTCCACTTTAGCGAAATGAGCGCAAAGCGGGAAAATAAAATACCCTCGCGTGGGTATTCCACTGTATCGTAGCGAAAGAAGCATTCAGTAAGAAGAGAAAATTCAAGTGAGAGTGTATACCATTCTATCGTAGCGAAATAAGCACCCAGCCGGAAAAATACTCGCGTGTGAATATTATACTCTATCATAACAAAGAGAGCGCAAAGCAGGAAGATAAAATACCCGCACGGGGTATTCCACTCCGCAAAGCGGAAAAAGAAAATACATGCGCATGGGTATTCAACTCTACCGCAACAAAACAAACGCCCAGAGGAATGAGTGAATACCCGCGCGTGGGTACACCAATCTATCGTAGGAAATAAGCGCCCAGCTGGAAGAGAAAATATCTTCGTGTGGTTATACCACTCCATCGTAGCACAATAAGCGCCCAACATGAAGAGAAAATACTAGCGCGTAAGTATTCTTCTTTATCGTATAGAATAGGCGTCCAGCGGGAAGAGAAAATACCATTGCGAGATTATTACACTCAATTGTAGCCACATGAGCGCCCAGCGGGAAGAGAAATGACCCGCGCGTGGTTATTCCACTCTATCTTGAGGAATAAGCGCCCAGCGGAAAGAGAAAATACATGCGCATGGGTATTTCACTCTATACTAACAAAACAAGCGCCCAAAGGGAGGAGTAAATACCCACGCTTGGGTATACCTCTCTATTGTAGCGAAATAAGCGCCCAACCGGAAAAGAAAATACCAATATGTGAATAAGCGCCCTTGCAAGAAGAGAAAATACCCTCGCGTTGGTATTCCACTCTATCGTAGCACAATAGGCGCCCAGCGGGAAGAGAAAATACCCGCGCATGAGTATTACACTTTATCGTAGTGAAATAAACGCCCTGCGGGAAGAGGAAATACCCGCGCGTTAGTATTCCACTTTATCGTAGTAAAATGGGCGTCCAGCAGGAAGAGAAAATTCCCGCATGTCAGTATTCCTCTTTATCGTAGTAAAATAAGCACCCTGCGGTTAAAGAAAATGCCTGGGCTTGAGTATTCCCCTTTATCGTTGTGAAATAAGAACCAAGCGAGAAGAGAAAATACCCTCGAGTGCAGTAAGCGCGAATATTCTACTCTATCATAGCGAAAGAGCGCAAAGCAATAAGACTAAATACCTGCTTGGATATTCCACTCTATCGTAGGAAAAAAGCTCCCAGAATAAACAGAAACTATTGACGTAAGGATTTTAAACTCTTTGTAGGGAAATAAGTGCCCAACGTGAATACAAAATACCCGCGCTGGGGTATTCCATTCTGTCTTAGCGAAGTAATCGCACAGCGGGAAGAGAAAATACCATCACGTGTGTAATCCAATATATGGTAGCGAAATAAGCGCCCAGCGATAAGAGGAAACACAAGCGCGTAAGTATTCCACCTTGTCGTAGCGAAATAAGCACAAAGCGGGAAAATAAAATACCCGCGCAGTGGGTATTTCACTATATCGTAGCGAAATAGGCGCCCAGCGAGAGTAGAAATTACCAGCGCATGGGTATTTCCCTTTATCATAGGAAATTGGCGCCCAGAGGGAAGATAAAATACTCTCGCGTGGGTATTCAACTCTGTCGTAGTAAATAAGCGCCCAGCCGGAAAAGAAAATTCATGAGCATAGGTATTTCAGAGAAGATATCTGGTCGTGGAAATTCCACTTAATCGTAGCGAAAGAAGCACTCAGTAAGAAGAGAAAATACCTGGTCGTGACTATTCCACTCTACCGTAACAAAACAAGCGCCCGGAGGAATGAGTAAATAGCCGCGCTTGGGTGAACCACACTATCGTAGCAAATAAGCGCCCAGCGGGAAAAGAAATTACCCGCGCGTGGTTATTCCACTCTATTGTAGCGACATGAGCTCCCAGCGGTAAGAGAAATTACCCGCGCGTGGTTAATCCACTCTATTGTAGCGTCTTGAGCTCCCAGCGGGAAGAGAAAATACGCGCGCGTGAGTATTATCGTAGTAAAATAAGCGTCCAGTGGGAATGAAAATACCTGTGTGAGATTATTCCACTCTATTGTAGCGACATGAGCTCCCAGCGGGAAGAGAAAATACCCGTGCTTGAGTATTCAACTTTATCTTAGTGAAATATGTGACAAGCGGGTAGAGAAAATACCCTCGCGTGAGGTATTCCACTTTATCGTAGTGAAATAAGAGCCCTTCGGGAAGACAAAATAACGCACGGAGTATTCCACTCTATCGTAGGAAATAAGCGCCCAGCGGAAAGAGAAAATATCTTCGTGTGGGAATTCCACTCTATTGTAGCGAAATAAGCGCCCAGCTAGAAGAGAAATTACCCGCGCATGAGTATTCCTCTCTATATTCCTCTGTTAGGAAACTAGAGCCCAGCGTTAACAAAAAATACCCTCGCGTGGGTATTCCACTTTATCGTAGTGAAATAAGAGCCCTTCGGGAAGACAAAATAAACGCACGGGGTATTCCACTCTATCGTAGGAAATAAGCGACCAGCGGAAAGAGAAAATATCTTCGTGTGGGAATTCCACTCTATTGTAGCGAAATAAGCGCCCAGCTAGAAGAGAAATTACCCGCGCATGAGTATTCCTCTCTATATTCCTCTGTTAGGAAACTAGAGCCCAGCGTTAACAAAAAATACCCTCGCGTGGGTATTCCACTTTATCGTAGTGAAATAAGAGCCCTTTGGAAAGACAAAATAAACGCACGGGGTATTCCACTCTATCGTAGGAAATAAGCGACCAGCGGAAAGAGAAAATATCCTCGTGTGGGAATTCCACTCTATTGTAGCGAAATAAGCGCCCAGCTAGAAGAGAAATGACCCGCGCATGAGTATTCCTCTCTATATTCCTCTGTTAGGAAACTAGAGCCCAGCGTTAACAAGAAATACCCTCGCGTGGGTATTCAACTTTATCGTAGCGAAATATGCGCCAAGCGGAAAGAGAAAATACATGCGCATGGGTATTCCACTGTATTGTAACAAAACACGCGCCCAGACGAAGGAGTAAATACTCGCGTGTGAATATTCGATTCTTCCATAGAGAAAATAGCGCAAAGCAGGAAGACAAAATGCCCGCACGGGGTATTCTACTCTATTGTAGGAAATAGGCGCCCAGCAAGAAAAAAAATTTCCGCGCGTGAGCATTCCACTTTATCGTACCACAATAAGCGCCCAGTGGGAAGAAAAAATACCCGCGCGTGAGTATTCCATTTTATCGTAGTGAAATAAGCGCCATGCGGGAAGAGAAAATACATGCCCGTGGGTATTCCACTTTATCGTAGTGAAATAATCGCCCTTCGAGAAGAGAAAATACCCGTGCATGGGTATTCCACTCTTAAGTAGCGAGATAAGCGCCCAGCGGGAAGAGAAAATACCTGGTCGTGACTATTCCACTCTACCGTAACAAAACAAGCGCCCAGAGGAATGAGTAAATAGTCGCGCTTGGGTGAACCACACTATCGTAGGAAATAAGCGCCCAGCGGGAAGAGAAATCACCCGCGCGTGGTTATTCCACTCTATCGTAGCGAAACATGCGCTTTGCTAGAAGAGAAAATACAAGCGCATGGTTATTCCACTCTATCGTAGCTAAATAAGCGCCCAGCGGAAAGAGTAAATACATGCGCAAGGGTATTCCACTCTATCACAGCGAAATATACGCCCAGCGAGAAGAGAAAATACATGCGCAAGGTATTCCACAGTATCGTAACAAAACAAGCGCCCAGAGGAAGGTGTAAATACTCGCGTGTGAATATTCGATTCTTCCATAGCGAAAAGAACGCAAAGCAGGAAGACAAAATAGCCACACGGGGTATTCTACTCTATTGTAGGAAATAGGCGCCCAGCAAGAAGAGAAATTCCCGCGCGTGAGCATTCCACTTTATCGTTGCACAATAAGCGCCCAGCGGGAAGAGAAAATACCCGCGCGTAAGTATTCCACTTTATGGTAGTGAAGTAAGCTTCCACCGGGAAGAGAAAATACCCGCGCGTGAGTATTCCACTTTATCGTAGTGAAATAGGCGCCCTTGGAGAAGAGAAAATACCCGCGCGTGAGTCCATTTTATAGTAGTGAAATAAACGCCCTGCGATAAGGGAAAATGCACTCGCCTGAGTATTCCACTTTATCGTAGTGAAATAAACGCCCTGTGGGAAGAGAAAATACCCGCGCCTGAGTATTCCACTTTATTATAGTGAAATAAGCTCCCAGCGGAAAGTGAAAATACCCTCGCGTGTATATTCCACTCTATCGTAGCGAAACATGCGCTCTGCGACAAGAGAAAATACATGCTCGTTGGTATTCCACTATATCTTAGCGAAATAAGCGCCCAGCGGTAAGAGAAAATACATGCGCGTGGTATTCCATTTTATCGAAGTGACATAAGCGTCTTTCGGAAAGAGAAAACACCCACGCGTGAGTATTCCACTTCATCGTAGTGAAATAAGCGCCCACCGGAAAGAGAAAATACATGCGCATAGGTATTCCACTGTATCGTAACAAAAGAAGCGCCCAGAGGAAGGTGTAAATACTCGCGTGTGAATATTCGATTCTTCCATAGCGAAAAGAGCGCAAAGCAGGAAGACAAAATACCCTCACGGGGTATTCTACTCTATTGTAGGAAATAGGCGCCCAAGAAGATGAGCAAATACCCGCGCGTGTGCATTCCACTTTATCGTAGCACAATACGCTCCCAGCATTAAGAGAAAATACCCACGCCTTAGTATTCCACTTTATCGTAGTGAAGTAAGCTTCCAGCGATAAGAGAAAATACCCGCGCGTGAGTATTCCACTTTATTGTATAGTTCAATAAGCGCCCTGTGGGAAGAGACAATACGGGCGGGTATTCCAGGAACCAACGCCTGAATATTTCACTTTATCGTAGTGAAATAATCGCCCTTCGAGAAGATTAAATACCCGTGCATAGGTATTCCACTCTTAAGTAGCGAAATAAGCACCCAGCGGGAAGAGAAAATACCCTCACGTGTATATTAGACTCTATCGTAGCGAAAGATGCGATCTGCGAGAAGAGAAAACACATGTGCATGGGTATTCCACTCTATCGTAGCCAAATAAACCCCTTTTGGAAAAGAAAATACCCACGCATGGTTTTTCCACTCTATCGTAACGATATACGCAACCAGCGGGAAGAGAAATTGCCCGCGCATGGGTGTTCCACTCTATCGTAGTGAAATAAGCGCCCAGCGAGAAGAGAAAGTAGATGCGCATGGGTATTCCATCTATCGTAGCGAAATAAGCACCCACCGGGAAGAGAAAATACATGATCGTTGGTATTACACTATATCTTAGTGAAATAAGCGCCCAACGGGAAGAGCAAATACATGCGCGTGAGTACTCCACTATATCTTAGAGAAATAAGGGCCCACTCTGTTCCTTTTATGGGTGTTTGAACGTATTCAAATGTCTGACTTTCATTTCCATCACACTTTATTCAGGCTTTGGTCCGGCTAAATGATAGTAATACATTTCTATCATGCAGGCGTGTTTAAAATCAGCCTTTGGAAAGCTTCGGTAATTTTTTTTTTTATATTTATGTGTTTTAAATTGTTTTAATGTTTTTGAATTTTTTCATGACTGTCATCTTAATCAAGCTTTTGTAGGTAGGAGAAAGTGCGGAGCAAGCCCTTATATCACAAGTTTCTTCATAATTCTTGATTGTTTTTTTAATATCCATTTTCTTATACTTTGAGTTTTCTTCGCTTTCCTTCCAGGTTTAATTGACTTTTCATAAACTGCACGCTGAGTTTTCGGCTTCAGTCTTTAAGCAATGGATCAGTTTTTTGATCTTGGAATGAGATCTTTGAAACATACTATTAAGTTTATTGTTACAACCTTCAACAGAATTTGTGGTCCTATGTCGCCTATTGTAGCAAATTAATAGCTTTATATCGTTTTGCTCACTTTCTATCCAATTTTCAACGAAAATTTCAAAAAACTCTGTCAACTTCTCATTTTCTGGTTTTGAGAATATATTGAATCACCCATCGATGACGTTCTCGGGCTTGAGAAATGCAAGGGATGCACATATTTTTATAAATATGCGAACTACTACGTTTTCCTTGTAGTCCTGCGTTAGGCCCAGATCTTGAACTTTTCGCCACAAACATTTTTTCGTATGGAAGTAACATTCCTTTACTTCTATTGTCGGGAAAACTTCTTTCAGAACCGATATTGCCTCAGTCTCAAAATCTACATTTACTTTTCTTGGCATCCTGTTGGGTATAACTGAAAGTATTAGATGAAAAACCTGACATATGTTTCTTTTTTTTATTTGATAACAAAGCAAAAGCCAATGCATATATGTTCGTTTAATCGGCCGAGCTACCGAAATCAGCGTGGATAGAGTAAATCTGTGAAAATTGTTAACCAGGGCTTTTGAAAGTTAAATCCATGAATGACCTTGGGCTTAGGTAGGGGTGGCGGTCAGGTTTCTTCGTATATTCTTCTGGTCTGTCCTAATTCTCTGCGCTCGTAAGGGTGAGGGTGCATGCGTGCGAGAGAAACTGTCCTGGCGTCCAAGGGCATTCACATTTTGCTATTGCTGTAGTTAAAGTTTTGCGTCAAACCTGCGTCAAGGTACAAAAAAAAAGGCCGTCAAAGTTTTGTAAACGTAGTTTGCGCATGTAGGAGAAGTGAGTGGGGATTACGGCCGACTGTAGAAGGGATGACTCACGTTAGATGCTTACGTTTGCACATGCGTGCTTTGGCCCGTTCTACTCCAGCTGACGTAAAGAAGGGATACTACTAAGCTATTACGGTCGACTATTTTATTATCTGTGGTCGGTGGACATTAGTGAAAATCCCCCAAGGATACGTCAACCGTTCCACCAAGTTGGAGGTCGATCTTTTAGGAAAAAGAGGCTCCCGTAGACCATATAAACCTACGGTACGGAGAAACCAGAAAATTCACTAAATATATTTTGGTTACAGTATTAGCTACATCGTTTTAACACATTACTTGTAACTCATAATTTCATTTATAATGGCACAATTCCATCTGCGTCAGACTCTTCACTGTCACTCTCAGATTTTCCATCACTGCTACTGTCACTGTCATTTGTCATTATTATACTTTCTAACTGCATGTCCATAGCTCTGTCTGTCTCGTAATATTCATTTTCTATTTTTAATACATGAACCTCCTGTTTCACTGCCAGCGTGGACTATGATTAGTCTTGATCCCTTTAAAATATTTCTTTTGTAGACGTTAACAGATTCATCAGTCCATGCTAAATTCGTGGTATGCGTCGAATGAATATAAGACTCATCTGTAAATATTATTGGCCTATTTTTCGCTCTATACTGTCGAATTTTATTTAAATAGCATACTCTTTTAAAGCGTATGTCATGTTTTTCGATCATAACCCTTCTTTTATTTTCAGTTTTTTTCCATTTAAATCCCATGGATCTTAAAATTTTACGTAAAGTTTCATGAGTGAAATTAAATTCTAATTCCGGATATTCAAGCTTTAAAACTCTTAGCACATTCTTCAATGTTGGGAGCGCGTGATGAGTCGTATGAAAATTAAAAACTATTTTTCGTAATGCACATTTTTTTAAATCATCGATGTTAACTTTTTTAATTTTTCTTGGATGAATTCTACCTGGTGTACTGAATGTTTCGTTTCCTCCTAGTCGTTTCCCCTCCATCAATAATTTCCTTAATCTATGAACCGAGCAAGACATGTTGGGATTTTCAGAAGATATGTTGTTAAATACATTAATAATAATGCATTTAGTTTGGCTTCTGAGCGCCACTCCTTTGCCGAATAGACTTGTTGTCTTCGGTTAGTATTGAAAAATACTGTTTTGGTCACTAAACGCATAAACACTGTCACATAAACTAAAACGATAACGGTACTATTTGCTGTGTTGTGCATTCCAACGAGTCAGCTGTCAAATCCCCCTCCACTACCGCACTACTATTTCTCCCCACCATCGTATCTCTACCAAATTCGTCCTCCACGCTAACATAACTTTGACGACCTTGTAACTTAGTTTAGCTCTGAAGATTTTACATGTCACAGTAGAACTACAATTATCCGAACTCCAAATATCCAAATCGTTTTCAGATTTTCAGAAGAAAAATTAAAATGGAAGCTTACTGCAATTTCCGAAATAACGATTCTCGTTGCACGTGCTAATGGCCTTTCTTCGCGAAGCTAGTATAGGCTCAGCGCAAACATTGAATGCTGAGTCTGTTATTATATATGTACGGTCAAAGTGCAGTTCTGTATAGTTGACTGTTGCCAAGTGCCCCTCCCGGCTCGACTGTCACTATTCGTTTTGATTGGTGCGTTTCATCGTTTACCTTGGCTTCCAAAAAAAAACTAGTTACCCTATTGTTATTGGATAAACTGAGTAAAGACCAATCAGATGGAGGAGTTACTGGTCAACATTTTAACTGTTGGTCAATCAACGATTTCAGTCACACCTGTGCCCCTGAAACACAAAATTTATAAATTATAGCCTATAAATTTATAAATTACAGTACACTATATAGTTTACAAACCTTTCGGAGAAATATTCTAGCTGATTTCAGATAACTTCAGATAAATTTTTAGGTGATTTCTCACTACTCAAAATTAAATGTTTTTCTCAATTCAAAATTTCTCTAGATGTGGCTATAAAAGTTTTCACTTCTTTGGACTCTCCACCGAGTGCCAATACCAATATTTTTTTAAATGCTTTCTTTAGAACAAAATCATGGGAATATTCTCATCTATAATTTCCTCAGGTTTCTGTTGGGGCTTTTAGGTTTTCACTATTTCGATTCCTTGACTTGAAAATAAATACAAACCTTTTTTTAGTCTAGATAGAAAGATCAGGATTTTTCACTTCGATATAACTATTTTCTAGAATGAGAGTTAAAGATAATAAAGCTTTAAAGATAAAACAGCAAAAAGTGTTCTTAACTTTCTCACTGTGGTCCAAGCAGTGGTGGGTCCCCTCCTAGTTCCTCTAGACAGCAATCACTAACTTTTGTCATGAGCAACAAAGAAGACCAGTGCACAGTAAACTCTACCCCCTACCCCGTTTAGCGCTGATTCATTATACCGCGTCTATGATTTTCCCTCAAGGTCACCGGATATTTGTATTGTGGCAATCTAGTAGTCGGCAGCTTATCCCATTCTAGGGGATGGGAATTACTGCACATAGCTACCCTAAAGTCAATACCAGTTTATGATTTTATAGTTGTTTGTTCCAATCATCTTGAATTCACTGAATAAATTGTAATTATTTTAGTAGTTTTGACAAAGTTACTCAAATAAATATGTACAATATTATTTTATTATGACAAATATGTAAGCTATATACCCTTTGGTGTTTAAGTTACTACATCACCTGTAATCATGGCAACAAATCATTTGGTCTGTCTTGTTGATCGGGCCACTATGACAATGAATATCAATTGTCTATAAGTTCACTAAATAGCAGTTTTAAAACATTCCTACAATGAATCTAAAGAATAGTACCGGGTTAGTTGTGAAATTATAAATTCTAAGGTGGTTAGAAGCTAGTTTAATAAATATTTAAACCCATTTACAAAAACAACCAAAAGAAAAACAAATATAAGAAGAACAAAGATGTATATAGTTTGTAGAAAATCTGTTTAAATTGTTCAAACCCATCCTCAAGTATCACATATCTCTTATAGCTAATCTCAATATCTTTGAACCTTATAATTAAATTTGTTTGATGTTATAATTTAACCAAATTTACAAAAAACTCTTTCTGAGACATAACATTTTCAATTGCCTAAATTTCTAGCCACTAAGGAAGTTCACTTAGTATGATAAAAAACGTTATGTCTTAGAATGTTTTTCGAAAATTTACTTAGGCAGTGATTAATTATAAAGTAAAAACATAAAGTTTTGTAAATTATCAAGAACAACAAATTCCATTGAAACAAACTTTTAGAATTTTAAATTAAGTATTAACATTTAAATTTATTAACCTCCTAAATTGAATCCTGATATTCTTAAAATATCAGTAGCTTAACAACTAATTTTATTTTAGAAACATTGCGGAAGTATCCAGCATTAAATTTAATATTCCGAGAATGTACCAAAGACTACAAAATCCCAGAAACAGATGTGACCGTTGAAGCTGGAACTCTAGTTCTTATTCCAACACATGGTATTCATTATGATGAGAAATTTTATCCTAAACCAGATGTCTTTGATCCAGAGAGATTTAGTCAAAAGTGTATTGGAAATATACATCCTGGATCATATCTACCTTATGGCATTGGACCAAAAAACTGTCCGGGTAAAATAGACTTCTACTTCCATCAATGTTATAATTTCTTATAGATATTAAATTTTATAAATAAAATGTAGTGTAATATAAGATATAGGAATGTGGGAGAGGTAAATTGAAATATACCTGTTTTACAGTAAAGGAAACTGGTAAACAAAAATCGTAGTTTGTGTTTGCGAATAAATTAGATTCTGAAATAAATACAAGGGGAGTAAAAGTGAAAATGAAATTTTTGAAATAATATTTTAGAAAAGAGGGGAAAATATATAGAATTTATGAATAAGCAGATCTTAAGGTGTGGGAGTTGAAATGTATGTGGCACTTATCATTGAAAAGGGAAAAGTAAATTGGCTAGAGAGTGCTTACTGATGTATCCAGGTGAGCACAAGGGGGACGTACACTAGATATAATTAAATGTTTTCAAAATATTTGGATATCTTTATGTCCATATAAATAATTTTGTGAGCCGAATTTGAGAGAATAATTGAAAGGTCGTACAGAGCTGGGAGATTGATCCAATTGGTACTGACATGAAGGAGTGGGGGAAATATAGGTTTTTATCAATTTACAACATTTATAGGGGTTTGAGGAACTTAAAATAGCCATAATCTTCAAAATAAATACAATGCAACAAAAAAAACTGAGTATGATTTTCAAATATTTCAGCTGAGTGCAGCTGAGAAACATGGACTAGTCTTTATATACGCTACTAACAAATTGTCGTGCCTAACTGACTTAGCCATCAATATGCATGGGTTAGGGCTGGAATTGATATATTTGTATGTCAAATTACTTGTTAACATAATTTTTATGTTGAGAAGGTATGTTCTTGCCCCAGGTTAAGTGTACTGCCATGAACTGATCACCAGCATTATTTCTTACTAATAAAACTAAAGGTAATAAATTAATTTAAAGTACAAAAAATATAACCTTAATACTCACTTTTTTAAAATATTTTTAATTTTTCAGCTAGTCTTCTTTCAAACGTCAACATGAAAGTTCTGATGGTAAAAATTCTGCAAGTCTACAAAATCACGCTGACTGAAAAGACTAAAGTTCCAATTAGTTTTAACCCAATGCAATTTGTTCTTTCTCCTCACAGTTCTGGGGTTTGGCTCAAATTGGAAAAGCGAGAAAAATAATACATTACGCCCCCTTCAGGGTTATACTGACATTCTATACTATCAAAGTGTTTTATAGTATTTATTTTCATATATAATAAAGTGCTTATTGAATTTGTATACTAAAAAAATCAAACTATGAATTTCATCCTTAATTAACTAACATCTATTTGTTGGGTCTTTTTTACTGGTTTAGTCTACAAATTTTCTGTACCAGAATCTATGTAATATTTTTTATTCTTTTATTTATTTTCAGGTGTATGTAGCAAAGAATTTTAATAATAACAAAATTATGTAATAAACAAGTATTTTAACAATTTTTTTAAAGTCATTTCCTACTAAGTAAAAAGATTTTATTTTAGTTACTTTTTATTTTATAATTACCATTTATATAAATATGTATATACATAGGTCTATGACAGAATCACAATATTAGGTGGCAAAATAGAAAGCGAATTTCCTTGCACTTTTTCATTTCTCTCTATACAGCATATGGGATTTAGACTATTATTTTTGTTTATTACTATTTACTAGCTTTTTTTTAGTGTCTATTTATGAAGCTGATAGTGGTCTATATTTTCTCATTCTATCCATCTCTTAATTATTGCAAGGAAACTTTTTCTTATAATTTCATATTAATTGATTCCTATTTATGGAAAAGTTGATGTAGTGCCGAAGTGCTGGATTTAAAATATGTAGTTTATTCAGTTCAAATCCGGCTGAGACAATAACTTTAAAGAAATTTAATTAATGAATAAATATTTGAAAAAAAAATATTAACATCAACTTTCATCCACTACATTTTAAAAAATATGTATTTGAACTTGAGTGGATAAATATAATTTTGATTAATGATTGAAAATTAGTATAAGGTATATACCAGGAGAGTGTGAGCTAATAGAAGGAATTTTTAAAAAAATCATTAAAGAGACAAAATAATTTAATTTGTAATATATTTTGTGTCACACACACACACAAACACAATAATTAAATTTCTGATTTGTTTTAAAGCTCATATTAATTTCAACACATTTAGTACAAGGCATGAATATAATGAGTTAATAACATTCTTAGGCAGAAGTGTTTTGAAACCCACCAGTGGTTTCTCATTCTTTATAAGTTTATGTTCTATAGAATCAGAACATCTGTTCATGGAAGTTATTATTAGAGTCTGAGCTTAGGTTGTAACATTCTCTAATTAACTGCAATAAAAAGTAATACAAATACATCTTGTGTTTGCCATTTTCTCCTAGGTGCATGTTATACAGCATGGAAGCATTTATAGCAATCACATTGAGACTATAAAAATTTTAATACATTTCTTGAGTACTGTGGGCTAATTTTAACTAAATAAATAAAAAACCACTAACCATAATACAATGGCGACTCGTAGGCAGGTTACATGTTTGCAGAATCCCCAAAACAGAGTTCAATAGCAAAAATTTAGTTATTTATTATGTATGATTTACATACATTGTTATGAGAGATTCTTCATTATATAACATGATACATCATTATAAATAATAATAAAAACATCAGAACCGCAGCAACTGTGTGACCGTTTTGACTGTGTGACTGCTCAGCTGCAGACAGTCTCGTTCGGCCTGGTTCCAGCGAAACCTGCAACACCCAGTGAAGTCACTCCTAATGGAGAAAAAGGTTTGGAAGGTCCAGTTAGATTTAAACAGCTAGGCATCATCATAAGGATCTATTAGATTGCAGACGGGGTGCAACCTCGAGAGTGTTTGGTTAAGATCGGTTCCGTCGGAAGAGACGCATTTGCACTCTACTCTGAGATTCTAGTCAAATGAGAAAGTTTTATTTCTTCATTTTATTTATTTTTATTGCTTTAATAATTTGGATTTTAAAAGAATTTGTTGACATTCACAGTTGAGAATGAATTGAGATAGGTTTAGTAATAAATTCATAAATAAAAGGTCTTAAATAAGTAAAAATAAAATAAAAAATGGAAATATATTACCTTCAATAGAATAAATCATAAAATATTAAACAGTATCTATCTATTTTTCCTATAACAGGCATTTGAGTTTTTATTATTACTGTATCTTCCCCTTAAAAAAAACTAACACTTTACGATCGGCAACCTCTATAGGTTTCAGGCACCAGGAACTGGCACAATATAAAAATCTTTTATTTTACTAAAAATTTCCTTATGTAGATTTTGATTCCATGGTAATCATCAGAAACACTCTGTATAATTTTGTTTCCTACAGGACTCAGTAAGTTTGACATATTCACTGCTATTCCTGCAACTTCCACTTAATTGCATTTTAAAAAATCTTTAAGGTACTCTATTGTCTCATTGATACTGAACAGACACTGAAACTTCCTATTTGTCCAATTTTTATTCTGTAATTTTATTCATAAACTTTATACTATTTTTCACTGTGCAAATTTCCCTTGGAAATCAAATGTAGAGAATTGTTACACCAACCATTTAGATAAATAACTATTAGGGAAATATATTCTTGAAGCTATAGGTCTCATCATTTTACCAGGATTATGAATTTTTGTTAGGCAATATAACCTAGGTAATATATGGTTACAATATGTTAATTTAAATCTCTCATTATCTAATATTACCAATTTACAATTCCTAACCACTTCCTTAGTTTTGGTTAAAAAATTATTTAACAGGTTATTGTTCAATTTTTCGTAGTAGTACTTCTGAAGATGATTATCATGTAACCAAAATGTACATAAAGTAATTTTTAACTAAATAAAAGATTTTTGTATTGTGGTTAGGGGAATTCTTTTTATTTAGTTACTTTGAATATTGTATTAAATCCCCTCAATATTTTTTTTTGTTGGAATTGGGTAATAATGGGTGTTTTGTTAAGGACACAGCCCTGAGTGTAAGTAGGTAGAAGTAAAACATGAGTAAATTTTCAAGGGCAACTACCTAAGACAACTGGAGTGTGCCAGTAGTTACAGTTGTTTCACTATGTCATAGTTTTTCCCAAAGGAGAACACGTGTTTATTGTAGAAACTTATGTAGTTTTTTAAATCTTACAAATGTGTGCAAGATATGTTTAGGTTAGAATTTCCTCATTCCACCATTTCAAATAAATCGGCAAATTATTAGATCAAACAAATTCTATAAAACTGGGACTCATTTTCCCTCTATATGAGGATCATAATTTTTTTTTTCAAACTGATAAAATGAACAGCATGTATGCTGTTTATTTGGGTGTATACTCTCATAAAAGTATGTATTTATGGAAACAAAATTTTTTAAATTTATTAAAACTCACTGAAACAGAACATTTTCTATCGCTATGTGGCAATCTTCATCAGTGTCTTCTGCTTGGAGATGTCGGGTCAAGCAGTGACGGTTTTAAAGGCAGGTTTTCGATAGTATCATAGAGTATGTGTGATTTGTATTGCGTTTGTTCGTTTAATATGTTTGTACTTTGTGTGACTGTAAATTTCATATTGTTGTAGTGTGTGGAGATGTGATCCTTTGTTGTTGATGTATAGGATTTCTAGGTTATGGTAAATGGCTTTGTATTTGTGCCCTGTCTCTTTTATGTGATTGTAAAATGTTGAGCTGGTGTTCTGTTTGTATTCCTCGGCTCTTTGTGTAAAGCTGCAACCTGTTTGTAAAATGTAGAATTTGTAGTTGTTGGTGACGTGTTGTATTTTGTATTGTAACTCGTTATTTGTTTTGTATGCTATTTTGTATCCTACTTTTTTAAATTTACGGGCTATTTTGTTTGCTATTTTGTTTATGTATGGTAATGTGATGTATTTGTTTTCCCTGTCTCTGTAGTGTTAATTTTAGTGTTGTTTTGTATTTTTTTTATCACAGTTTGTCTATTATTGTGGTATTGTATCCTTTTGTGTATGCTAAATATTTCTAATAGCATATATACACACCAACACTACAGACAGGGTAAACAAATACATCACATTACCATACATAAACAGAACAACAAATAAAATAGCCTGCAAATTTAAAAAAATAGGATACAAAATAGCATACAAAACTAAATACAAGTGTCAATACAAAATACAACATAACATCAACAACAAAGATAAACTACAAGCATCAGGCGTACACAAACTAAATTATGACAAATGTAACAAATTCTACATTGGACAAACAGGTCACAGCTTTAAACAGAGAATCGAGGAGCACAAACAGAACACCAATTCAACATTTTACAATCACATAAAAGAAACAGGATACAAATACACAGACATTTACCATAACCTGGAAATCCTTCACATCAACAAAAAAGAACCACATCTAAAACACACTAGAACAATATGAAATTTACAGACACACAAAAACACAAAGTACAAACACACTAAACGAACAAACACAATACAAATCATACTCTTTGAAACTATCGAAAACCTGCCTTTAAAACCGTCACTGCTTGACCCAACATCTCCAAGCAGAAGACACTGATGAAGATCACCACATAGCGATTGAAAACGTTCTGACTCAGTAAGTTTTAACAAATTTACAAAATTTAAAGTTCAGATAGTCATGAACTATTGTTTAAGTGATTAATTAAGATTCACCAAACGTAATAGATTAGAAAATTCAAGAAACAAAATTGTTAGCCGTCTGAGTACACCATTGAATTTTTAATTTTCTAATATGGTTAAACATGAATTATGTATATTTCTTCTAAAAATTCAGCAGAGTAATAATGAAATTAGAGGATGAACCCTTCTTGTATCTAGTAAAATGTCCATGATAATGTCGTACTCATCACAAGTCAAGCTAAAAAGACTTGTACATATACTACACTTGCCTGTAGTAACACTTACTTTTATGGTTGTTGAGGACAACCATTTCAGGAAATGTACCCCATTGTCAACTTATACCGTAAATGACTTCTTGGTTACTATAGGTTAGGGTAAGGGTGAGATATTAGGGTAGAATGTAGATATATTTTAGAGTATTGGGGGTTATGGTGTCAAAAAGTGAATGTGAGTTATACTGTAATTGGGTGTCGAGTATGTGTGTAGGGTGTAGTTTGATGTTTGTAAACAACTACAGACATACTCAACACCTAATTACATTACAACTTACACACACTTTTTTACACCATACCCCCAAATATTCTCCAAAATACACCTAATATTACAACTTAACACTTATAACACCCTAATATCAAACCCTAGCCTAACCTACGGGGATTCAGTGACATATCTCCAGAAACTGTCATCGTCAACATCATAAAAGTAAGTGCTACCATAGTCAAATGTAACATATGTACAAGTGTTTTTAGTTAAAAACTAGTAGCTCAAGTGAAGATGGAATCAACTAATATAAGTCAAGCATTTATGATATAGAAGGATATTTTTGTTTGGGATAGTTTTTTTTACTGATGTTACAAGTACTTATAACACTGAAAAACAAAATATTTTTTACCTTATAAAAACAAGACAGTTTTTCAAAATTTTTAGTTTTTTATTCGTATACATTTACATTGTATGGCCAATGTTGAATATATTACAGTGTCTGAACAGTCCCTTAAAGTCTATATATATATATATATAACACTAGTACTACAGGAATTTCTTTTTCTTGCTTTTTGGCATCTTAAGGACTAGGAAGAGGTTTAGTCACCTCAATAAACAATTTGATTTAATTACAAAATGTACAGTACCTTTCCATCAACAAAACCAAAACTGTACTACAAGCTTTTATTTATAATAACCAATAATAACAAAATAACAACATGTAACAATGTCAGTTTACTTTCAATTAACAATTAAAATTAAATTTTAATGAAACTAGTGAATAAAGTAGTGGACATATTAAAATAATTAAAAATATTAAAATTAAAGTTATCATATGTTTATTATATAATATGTTGGCCTTAATAGTTTTTATACTAAAGCCAAAATCAAACATCCTATTGAGATTTTTTCAATATTATTACTAAATGTGGTATGAGCTTGCTGCAAGTTACTATTAAAAACTTTTCCAGTGAGTAATTTGTAGATTTTCAAATATTTGCTTCTTTTACTTTTCAAATGTGAACACATATGTTTCTCTATGAATTTTGATTCATTTTAGATTAAATATCTACTGAGAATGTATTTTCTGCCACTGCCAACTGATTAGTGTTTTCACTTACTAAGCTGAAATACATTAAACATATTTTTTTAAATTGTATTTAAATACTTCTAGAACAAATTTATAGCCCAATCCTAACAAAAAATGTTAAAAACCACTTTTTTGACAGAGTACATAGTTTTTTTTTCAAAGTCAGACTAAAAGCAACAAATTAAAACTAAATATTTCACATATTTTACTGATATAAAAATAAAGAACGAGTTTTATGACTCAAGATACTAACCTATTTTGTGTTTTTATTGGTGTCATCTCTGACATATACTTGACAAACTTATTCGTCATTTCTTGCAGCGAATTTATACAAAGCCTTAACAAAGATTTAGAATGACATGAAGCATGGAGAATGAATAGCTCTGAGCACCATTATTACATTAGTACTGAATGAATACATGTAATCATTGTTAATGAAATAGTTTACTGATTTTTTTAATATCCAATTTTAGTGCAGTGATATTCAATATCCAATAATATACAGCATCTCTTATCTTAAGTAGAATATATAATAATATGAGGAACTTTTAATAATTAATTAGACTGTGTAAAGTTGCAGAAAAACTAGTGAATATTTTACATGAAACTTTTGGGTGAAGTTAGTAACAATGTAGACAAATTCAATCACTTGTGAAAAAAATTGTAATCTCTTTTATTAGTTTCTAAATGTTACCTATTGCAAAACATATATGGCAGAAGACCAGTCTTTAGATAAGGTTTTTTTATTATAAGTAAAACCTCTTAAACCACTAAAAACCTTTTATTGATGCTCTGATGTACATTTCGATTGCAAAGCAATTATATCAGAGTAATTTGAAATTTTCTTGAAGTAATTTCCTCTGAAGATGATTGTTTTGCAAATGAAATATAGATCAAGACATAAGTAAAACGTTTTTGTGGTTTATGAGGTTTTATTTATGTATAAATAAAAATTACACAACAGCTGCTCCAAGTTATTTTGATATTCTAAAGTATTTCAATTTAAATTGAGAATGATAAAACAAAATGGTAAAATAGGTTTAAGACAAAGAGAGGTTTATATATTTCAACAGTTTAGGTCAGGGAGAAAAATTCCCACTAGAATTCACCACTCCAGTTAAATAATTAATATTTTTAATGAACAAATTAAATCACAAAATAACTTTATCTATAAATTTATACTCATTAAAATCATTGCAAATATTTTTTTTGTATATTTTAGTGAAGAAATTCATTCTTTTATGACAAGCTTAATCAGGAGTGTAGCCAGGGGGCCCAAGGGGCATTTGCCACCCCCAACCAATTAATTGTAGCAGAAAAATAATTACTTATAAAATGGCACTAAATTTTTATCAAAAAAGCTTCTAGACAAACAAACAACTGTGTAATTTATACGTGCCAAAATAACATAAAATAGGATTTCTAGAGGTAAAAATATTAAAAATTTCCCCAGGAGGGTTCTACTCACTGAACCCCCAGGTCCTGCTTCCATAATAGATTGTCCTGCCTATGTTCCTGAACTTAATTATTTTAAAAATGTGTTCGAAGATAATATCATAAGCCATGTTAATCAAAAATTTAGCTTGCCAAGTTGATTACTACTTATTTTTAAATTCTTATCATAGACCAACTCAGAGTTTTTAGATAGAACCATCTACAAATTGTTTTAAGTATTTGACCATCAATGGCTGATGCAGAACAGTCGAAAATTCTTTTCTCAAGAATTTAAAACTCAGACCAAACAGATGAGAAGTTGAAATTTTATTGGATATTACATTTAATAGTTGTGTATTTTTCAATGTCATCGTATACACCTTATTTTGTACATAGCCTTCTATCTCGTTAATTAGTAAATGTTCCTCATATCTCATTAATAATATTTGTACAGACAGAGTGTTACTGACTGTCTTTCTAGTTTCTTGTACTATTTTTGCTTGCCAATTACAGCAATTTATCAAGTGCATTATTTTAGAATAAAATTTTTAAATTGATATATATATATATATTTTTTTAATAGGTTAGTTTTTAGATTAAAAAGAGTTTTTATATAAAATGAAAGATTTCTCATTAAATTGTTTAAGAATTATTTATGTGGATTTTTCTAAATAATCTGTTAGATGGTATAGAGTCAGCATGTTAAAATGATTTATTTTTAAATTACAAGATGTTTCAAGCTTTAATTGAAATTAAGTAACAATTTTTTTAATATAAATGAAACCTTCAAGATTAAAGAATCTTCTGGCAGGATTATGTATCTGTGCAAAATCATAGAGAAAATATTGCACAATGATATAAGCATTATATTCATAATAGGTTATTTAAAAAACTGAAATTTACCTCCCTTAGTTTATTTCAATAATATAATTCAGCTGATGCAGAAAATCTCCATTAACATATCTCAGATGATTATATAATGAACAATAAAGTACTGAATGCAGAAAATAAAACTCAAATTAATTGCATAATTCTGAAAATAGTATTTTTAAAATTCATAGTAATACTGTATTCATTAATTTATTAATTTTTATTGTAATTAACAATTAAAATGTGAACTGAAACAAATGTTAATTTATTAATATCATATTTTGTATTTCAAAATATTATTTCCTAGTTGTAAAACTAAAATTTTCAGTTCATGTTTGCAAAAAAAAATATTTTTTCGTAAGATTTACCAAGGATTAAAATAAAGGCACTATAAGTAACAAAATTACTGCTCAAAGTGTCATAATAACAGACACAATACTTTGTGCATAAAAACAACACAAAGAAAAATAAATATTTCTTGTAAATAAATTTGTTGGCAACTTAGAAAATAAACCCAATTGAGAAAGCTGAATAATAGTGAAAGTAAAGTAAGAAAATGACTTTGTAAATGAGAGAAATCCATTTAGAAGGAAGTAATTACAAATAAATGTTTTATACAATTAGGATATTTTTACAATTGAGAAAATATTTCCTTCAGTGCTATAACTCTCCAGTAATCATACTTCATGGTTTTTATTACACTATCAGTAATACCGATGAATGATCACTCAGTGAGATCAAAAACATCTTGCCAAAGTAACATTTTGCCTTTTGTAAATTTACACCAGCTGTAAGTTAAGCAAGGTTACTATTTTACTCAGTTTAAATATATAAATAGTATTTAGATTTTAGAGAAACTATTTTTTGAACTATAATGACTCACAAAATGGAATAGATTAAATATTCAATTGAAAACATGAAAGATCTAGATAAAATTACAAAATGAAACTCATTTTCAATATCAACTATGCCTTATTTTTTTATAATTTATGATATGATATACACATTGATATTTTCTATAAACAAATGGTGGATATTTTAAACATTTGTATGTTGAAATTGCTTGTTACAATCATCTTGAATTAACTGCTTAAATTATAATTAAATAATACTTAACTAAATGAATACATAAGGGTTTACTTGCTGACACATTTTGAAACAATAGTTCCCTTTACAAAGCAAAACCTCTACATTTGGTTTACAAAGCAGAGTAGAGGCTTTGCTTCGTAAAAGGAACGATTGTTTTAAAACGCGTCAGCAAGTAAGCCCTTATGTTTTCACTTGGTTAAGTATTATTTAATTATAATTTGTATGTTGGTTCATAATTTTGAGTGTTTTTGCTCTACCATATTTTGTTTGCATTTTCCTGCAATTATTGTTGCTTAGTTCTGTTGTAAATTGAGCAGCAAGAATTTAATTTGAAAGAAGTTGTAATATTTTAACATGATCTTTTCACATAAAATACATTTTTTTTTTTTTTTTTAAATGTACAGTAACTCTATTTTCATATCCTTGCTGTAGAAAAACTCAATTTCATATCATTAATGTTTAGTGAAAAGAGACCATCATCTGAGAGATAACGCTGGTTTCAACTGAAAACAAATTCTTTTCTTTTAGTCTAGAACCAAGCAGCGCAGCTTTATGTTTTGCTAAGCCAAGATCCTCAACCAAGTCATTTAGCTCAATCTGAGTAATCATTTAGGCTCTACATTTTCTCTAATAAATTGAAGTTCTTCATCCAACTCTGTACATCAGAAAATATTCAGTTTGATAGAATTTAAATCAGCTAGAGGTTCAGGGACCAGTTAACTAACAGCATAATCTTCAATACGGATGAACATGGTTTATCCATGATTAAATCGATATAAAAATATATTCAACTCAATAGTTCTGATGGTTACATAGAAAAAATAGACAACAGACAATAAGCATAGTGTGATATTCATAAAATAAGAAAAATTTATCTTGTAAATTATATTTCTGGGAGAAAATGACATTAGACACAAAATGAAACAACCGCATTCTTGGATAAATTAAGTGCCAGGATATTTTGATATTTTCTGGAACAAACTGGAGAAAGATACTGTAAATTAAATTCTTAAAAAAAACTTCTGTGAAAAAGACCTCTGAATTTCAACTCAAGTTATTCCCAATGCAACTACTGAAAGGTCAAAATCATACAGCCTAACATTTTTGAACCTTCACTTTAAAAACTTTACAGTGTTCTATTATTAAGCAGGCCTATAATAAATCATAAAATAAATAACTATACAATTTAATTGAATTTGTATTATATATGTATATATATATATATATATATATATATATATATATATATACACACTTATTTAGGCAAATGCAAACACAAACAGCAAAAGCTATTGGTTCGAATAAACTGGCATTTTTAACGATACTTCTATAAAAACCCTGTTACCCAATTCAAGAGAAACCTGTTTATTACATTAAAAATGAATGAAAAAAATTTTAATCCTGCAGTTTTCAAAGTCATAGTATAAAAAGTACATTTGACACCTCATTACTCTAGATATTTTTAAACATTAAAAATTAATATTTTGGTATAAATACAAATTTGAGGGTCATTTTCAAAGTAAGATCCAGAAACAGAATTAAAAATACAGTTTTTTTAAATTGAATTATCTTTTATACTTTTAAATTATTGTTAAATATCATTAATAAAACTACACAACATGAAAATCATAAAATAGGTTTAACATGAACGAAATATTTAGTTCATTAAAGCAGTTACTGAACTTAAAGCGAAAGAAATACTTTTGTATTTATTATAAAGGTCTAAAGAAAAATTTTAGAAGTATCACAAAAATCAGAGTTAAGACCTTCCAGCAAAAACAAGTCAACCTTATAAAACTTAATGAATTTAAATATTTTCTTTAGTTCAAACTTTGTTTAACACCAAATTTTAATTTAGGCGATAGAATGTACTACTAGATTTAAATAATTTAATATAATTATGATACAACTTATAGAAAAATAATCTGCTTTCAAAAACTAAATGTATAAAATTAATTTTATTAACTTTTTAAACTCATGCACCTACAATGTGACACACACATATAGTAGGCCTACTGTGTATTGTTAAAAACATTTTCACCAGGGGCGGGTTCAGAATTTATTTTTGGGCAGGCACAGTATAAGGGAGATGTGACTTCTGAGGGGGGCTAGTTCTCTCCCCGATACTTTAAAAAAAATTTAAATGGTGTTTTTGAGGGCATTTTTACTTTCAGGGTAAATAGATATAAGCTACACAAAAAAACGATTATTCGCTATTTTATTGTGGCTTGGTGCATACTAAATTTCGCTATAATATTATAAACATTTCTTTTGATCTTAGATATACAACATTTATCTTTATAGATTATTGATAACTAAGACGGACTTTAGCAAATACATGGAAAAAAGTTGTGGGCTATTTCGGTGGAGTTGCTACTGATCTTCTCCAACTTATTTCTCAGACAAACATCTATTTATTTTGTTATGGTAACAAGCAGTTTAGCCATATTTTTCTGATTTCAAAAATTGATTTAAACACAAAATTTTTAGCACATCTCAATATATTTATAAAGCTAATTTTTATTTTTAGGATAATTAACTTTCCAGATTTGTTTATTCTAGATCATTACTGGAAATTGAATGCTTCATATCTTATAAAAGATCAGTTTATTTTCTAATTTTGTTCAACTATTCCTTTAATTACAACATTTTACTTTGTTGTAGCTAATTTCAATACATTTTAACTTTATAATTAACAACTTGCCAAGCTTATAATTTAAGTAAATTTACTGAGGTATAATGTTGTGATAGCTAGGATTCTGAACAGTGATGTAGATCAAAAACATTATATCTCAGTAAGTTTTTTTATAAATGTACTTGAATTATTGGTTTGGAAAGTTAAGTTCAAGTCTAAAAGTTTCACAGATCATTATGGACAATAAAATTTAAAAAAATATTATTTTTTTAGCTAAGTAATTCATTATATGTATTATTAGTACATTAAAAATTTCTACAAAAATCACTATAGCCTTATAGAAAATAATAAAAAAGATCAATTGTGGTAAATTCTTTTTTTTCATTCAGTGTCATTATTTCTATTAATTTTTAAATAAGATTCACTGAAACTCATAAAAGAACTCGAGTAGAGGCTTAACTTTGTAAAAAAAACGATTGTTTCAAAACGAGTCAGCAAGTAAGCTCTTAAGTATTCACTTAGTTAAGTATTATTTAATTATAGCTTAAAAAACAATCTGTGACTAAACAAAATAAAAATGCATAAAACAAACACATCTGAGAGCAACTAATTGTGGTTGCAAGATATATTTTGGTAAAATTAGGTATTTTGTTTGTGACTGAATTGGAGAAGTAAATATTTAAATCTCTAAGCATATAAAAGTTATCTGTGTCTTTAAACAAAAAATAAATCTATTAATAAATGTCCTAATAGAAGCTCTATAAACCACATTAAAATTCTGATAATTGTGACCTTTATCTAGAAAAACAACAAATTTTACTTCTGTTTATCAAAACTAACCTAATTAGTAGAAAAGATCTTTTGAAAATTCAAAACATATTTACATTGATCCTTCAAATATATTAACAGATTTTTTTTCATACTTATTATTAAACAAACCATTTATACAGTAGAACATTGATAATTGAACTAACTGCTCAAGCCTGTACAAATTAGTGACTTCTTTGGAGATTAAACTTAATATAAAAGTGACACATATAATATCTCTCTCTATAGAAAATTCAATTTCCATTTTAGTTTTCCTCTACTAAAGTGGCTGAAATATCTCTGGTGAAACTGTATATTATTACACTTAGGTTTGCTTGTTTCTTTCTTGAACTTTTGGAAAGTTTCATGTTTAAAAAATTAAGCACATGCTACTATAGATAAGTGTAACATATTTGATGTTCATAAGTATAAAGAATAAACCTTCTGTTTGATAACTTTTTGCAAACTTTAATACATGAAGGGTTTGAATAATCAATATTCGAATTATGAATGTTCTACTATTTATTAGTTAATATTGCCACATTTTAATACCAATAAATTTAAAATATACTGAAAGACAATAGAAACCAATTAAACAAAATTTATACCAAACATATAAAACAAAATTTACTTTGAACAAATATTACAGATAAAACTTTCTAAGTTTTATTACATAAAAAAGTAACAATAAAGCTTTTTTTTTAGATAAAACAGTTATCATATTATTTACAAAACATCCGTGGAGGTTTCTGAAAAGATTGTTATCATTTGTACTTGGTAGATTACCATTCGCATCACTTTAAATCATATTATTCACTTCAAAATTACTCTGATTTAAAGAGTTTGATATAGTTTAAAATATCACTTGTTTTGTTTTGATAAACTTTCGGATATCTGTCTGCAGACTGTTGTCAAGAAATTGGCAAATTTTCACTGAGTTTCGAGAGTCTCTGAGTCAGGGCTTCCATAGCCGCTGGAGCCATCATCTCGATGTTGGGTTGGCAACATTGTCGAATGTTGTTGGGCTGGCAACATATTGTGTTTCTCAGGTAGACAGGAGGCAGGGCAGGACGTGGAAACCCTTGCCTCAAAGCCCCCTCCTAGATTGTCTCTTGCTGGCTGTAAAATAAAAATATAACTTGTTAGTTTTATGGTTCAACTGAAGGTTCATATTATAAATTCTGTACATTACACTTACTTGAAGAAAAATTGTCAGCACACAATAAATAGTACACAAAATTGTACATTTATTATTGTTGTATTTCTTTTGACTCGGTACGACTGTACAATTTTTCATAGGAGGAAAATCATCTCATCTAAAGGGGCTTGAATTCACTGTTAAACTTTAAGTAATTATTGTGTAATGAAGCGGATATTTTTGAATTTACTTGCTGAAGCATTTTGAAACAATCATTTCGTTTAAGGAGCTGACACTCTGCTGCCGGTAATCACACTGCTGAACGTTGCGGGCATTTAATTTATGAGTATATAGGGAGTCGGATTTACCAATCATACTTTCAATCTAACACTCTATTCCATTATATAGTAAACAACCCTTCTTAACCCCACCCCCTCTACACTCATAAATTATATGCCTACAACCTAGTGTGATCTCCAGCAGAAGAGTGTCAGCTTTGAAAATGTAATGACTGTTTCGAAACTCCTCAGCAAGTAAGTTCAAAGGCGTATAATTAATTATGCAATAATTACTTATAGTCATCTCTTGTGTCATGCCATGAGATGGGGATCATATTTTAGCTTAATTAAGGGGATAACATATGATTTCAAAGAACAACTGATTTTATGTTATAGTTGAACACTATAGAAGCTATAATGCTTTTAAGAACATCTGTTTTAACACATCAGTTATGTTACTTTATTTATTCCCCATTATTACGTTAAATGTTATTATTAAAAAAATTGATCAGTTAATAAATAAATTAATTTGCTAAAATTAATTATTGTGCAACCTCACTTGCTGACAGTTTCAAAACAATCGGTTGATTGACAACGACCGCTCAAGGCTGCAGAAGTATGACTTAAGAGTCTGGGGGGGGATTTGGGTTAAGTGGGTTGTTTACAATATAATGGAATAGGGTGTTACATTCAAAGCGTGTGTGGTCGTTTAAGCTATGTTAAATTTGCGTCATGTGATGTTTGAATATTTCAAAATTCAATAAAAACAACATATCTTAAGCGACTACATGCTTTAAATCTAACACTTTATTCCATTATATAGTTGTGCCATTACCATTCCATTAACAACCTGCTTAACCCAAAGCCGCCTCCACAGTCATAAGTCATATTCCTCTAGCCGTTAGTGATCACTGGCAATCAATTGTTTTGAAACCATCAGCAAGTAAATTCAAAAGTATTCACTCATTTATGCAATAATTACTTTAAATTTATTCAGTGAATTCAAGTTGATTACCACAAAGAACTTTTATATTACCGTATTTATATTTTGATAAATCCTATTATAATGGTAATGAGCTATGTATTTGTATTCCAACTTTTTTAATGAAAACTTTCCTAAGTGCATCTAAAACTGGATTATTACATATAAATATCATCTGTTTCTATTGTAAAAGCCTATGTTAGTTGAGCTGATGCCGTAATTCTATAATGTATTGGTAACAATCAGTTTTATTTTTCTTAAGAGCAAAAGCATGGGAACCCTGACCCTGGGGTAAGGCAGGCCACGACCCACTACCTTACTCTAGATTTAAAAAAACAAAATAAATACCCAAGCGCCATACGTAGACCTGGGGATTTTCTCAAAAATGTTATTTTAAAAATTGGTGAATTGTAGGACATGACTTAGGACTAAATATTTATATACAAAAAAATGTGTGTATTCCATGAATATTTATATATTATTGTTTTTTAATAAAAATTACCAGTAATTAAATGTGTTTATTTTCTTTATACATTTAGTACCGTGGCCTAGTACTTTATAAGTAGTGATAGGTTAAACATGGGTGAAACTTGAATATTTTAGCTGCTTAATTTTGTGCACTATCTTAATGTCCAGTCCCCCTAAGAACTTTCATATGGGAGTATATGAAGCAAAGTTTCATCTTTTTTTTTGGAAAAAATTTACAAATATTTTGATAAAACTTCAAAAAAGCTACTTTTTAAAATATAAATTTGTCTGCTAAATGTTGTTTTTTTTTCACTTTGGCCTAAAAATATTTTGTTTTCAAATAATTGTAATTAAATTAATTACATTATTATTATGTATTTTGTTTGATGATTTCCATTGTCGATATTACATGAAAACAAAGATACTTTCTAACACATTTATCAGTCAAAAATACTACCTATTGAAAATACAAGCCTACTGTATAAACCAAAATTATCTCAGGAAAACATGAACGAATTTTTGTCTCTAAACTAGACTTGACTAGTAACAAAGTTATATAATATAAAACAACTGTACTCTAATAATTTTGTAAACTTGAATTATGGACTAGTAAATGAAAAATATTACCTTTCCTTGATATAAATTATTTAACAATACAATGAATAAAAAATGAATTTCTTTATTTCACTACAACAAAGAAAACTAGTTTAAATGTTGCAGCTATACAAATAGATTTTTATTGTTGTGTTAATTAGCTACAGTTCTTTCTAATTTCTCTTCAATTTTTTATTTGTAAAATTATGATATAAAAAGCTATAACAAAAAGTTTATTACTGATGTTTGTAAGTTAAAACCTCTACACAGGTTAATCAAAATAGGTTTTGAAAAAAATGAATTCACTGATTAATATAATTATTTTTATCGACTGTGCAAAATGAAATTTTGTTCTGAATTGATTAACCACTGTAGAGAGTGGGCCTTGACCATTGGGCCTACCTGTAAGTTACCGACTTGCCTTCTAATGTGTGCTAGGCTTGTAGGATTGTATGCCATGTTCGCAAACACAAGCCTCTCTTCATAATCGTACTCACATAAGATCTTGTTATCGCACAAGTAGAAGCGGTCGCCAACACAAAACCTAGACATATAGTAAATTTCAAAATTACACGAGGTTGCATTAAGAAATACAGTAGAATCTCGATAATTCGAAATAAATGGGACCAAGACCCCCTCGGATTACTGAAAACTCAAATTACAAGAATCAGATTACGTTTCTGTGCATCAGAAAAATAGGAGTCTTAATGAACCCTAATACTATAATTGAAATTGCACTAAATAAGTTTATAGAGCTTTATATGAACATTTCTTGGAAGCCCGACTCATTTCCTTTGCATACTGTATGGCTATAAACATTTCTTGGAAGCCTGATTCATCATTTTCTATCAAATAGAAAATATAGAAATAGGCTCAAATTTAACGCAACTTTGAAATATCAAGACTCAGAACCTCGAGACTCTACTGCATACAAAACCAATTA
The DNA here is from genome assembly GCA_036971475.1 of Prosapia bicincta. Taxonomy (NCBI): domain Eukaryota; kingdom Metazoa; phylum Arthropoda; class Insecta; order Hemiptera; family Cercopidae; genus Prosapia; species Prosapia bicincta. The sequence continues at coordinate 149,211,528 of JBAIZL010000004.1, read as the reverse complement.
CAAAAATTAAAAGTTCCAATACTAATTAATGCCCTTATAATAACACAAATATTTAATGAAATTATTCATAACAGCATTTTGTTTTTAATGTAACATTACTATGGTCTAGAATGACTTATTTTCCCTAGGGCATCAAATTGGAACTTTTCAATTACTTGTTTTAACTTTTGAAACAAACGGGTAATAAAAAGAGACATATAGATACTTATTTCCTAATTTTTTTAATAAATCCAGCAAACAATAACAATGTTGAGAATCTAAATCACACAATGGATTCCCTATAGCTTTTTCAATTCCTACTATTAGTTCGTACTCTCCCTATAAGTATTTATATATCTTCAAATTTTCAATTGTTAATAAAACACTTTTTATTAATTTACTCAAGTTCAAATGAATGTTTTAAAACTTGTGGATAACATTTGATATTACCTAATACAGTTTTTCTGTATTACATATATAATAGGATATAAATTTAGGAATAAATACAAAATTTATTCAGCAAAATATATTTGCTTCGTTCCATTTGACTTAAAATAAGTGATAACATATGATTTCATAAAACAGCTAATTTTATATTATAGGTTATGTTGTTGAACAGCTGTTTTAATACATAAGTTGTTTTACTTTATTTATTGCAAGTTATTAAATTAAATGTTAATATTCTATATTTTTATCATTTATGAATACATTAATTTATATTTTAATAAATCTTGCTATTATAAATTCAATACAGTGTTATGAGTTGTATATTTGTATCCAATTTTTGAATTTAACACTATCTTAGTAACATTTCTCACTTTTTCAATTCCTACTATTAGTTTACATTCTCCGTTTATTAGATTTACATTATCAATTCTTGCTGCACAAATGGACAAAGCAAAAAGAAACTACAGTACATTTGCTCCTGTTACATTGGATTAAATATGAATTAAAACAATAAACTAAACAAATAAGCTGAATTAATGATATTGACCTTTTATTCACAAATGCAACACAGTACAAAAGGAAAGCAAAAAGAAACTACAACACAACACAAACAACAAAAACAGTAAGACGAAGAAAAGCGCTAAGAAAAGCTTTAAAATGAAACAAAAGAAGCTAAGCACCTATGCTTATATAGACAAAATCAAAGAAAACTGGATGTTTCTCAAGAGGAGTGCGAAACTCTATTATTAGCTGATCGTTAAAGGAATGCACTAATAAATACTAAAAAACAAAAATAACAGTACAACACCAAATATAGAAAGAAAAATGGAAAATTGCAAGGATATTCACTTTCTATTTTAATACTTAACATTGTGATTCTGTCATATCTATGTACATATTTATATTAATTGCAATTATTTAATAAAAAGTACCTAAAATAAAATTTTTCATTGTTGATCCAAGTAGAAATTGTCTATAAAATTTGTTTTCTCTTATTAATTGTTTAGTAATAATAATAATGACTATGTTTTATATCCTGTGACATGGTGCAGGGGAGACAGGACAAATTTGCTTTATTAGGGTTTTACAGTATTCAAGGATGGTATGACTCAACTGCCCTTTATCACCTTAGGTACTCATTTTCACCGACTGAGAATACCTGGAGTCTGAAAATGCATGGTGATACAGGAAATCAATCCTAGAACCTATAATTCATAGAAAAAAGATCTACTCCTATAGACCATTTGACGCAAAAAAAATAATAATTGGTCAACTCACTTAAAGGCATATTTGAGATGTATATAAAGTGAAAGTAAAATACAACAAATAGTATAAACAATTCAAAACCTTAAAATTAAGAGTAGTGGATTCTATCATATATTGAGGTTATAAGGATGAGGGGACTGAAGAATTGGCAAAAAAATAGCTCTTCTACAACCCATTAATTTATGAAACATAAAAACCGTTAACAGTGAATAGACAGCTCTGATAATAGGGTTTTGTAGACATAAATTGGGCATGGCAGAGAAACAGACATAAAGTCAGAAGACAATCTAAGGCATTATTTGGTCAAGGCATGGATTATGACTTAATTGCACACCTTTACAGGTTTGAGTGAATGAAGAAGCATGCATATTCTGACATAAGAGGCGTCTACGTTGTAATAAACTTCAAGTATGCTAGAAGCTGGGTAGTATCTTGAGTAGCTCTCAGATTACCAACAGTGTTACTCTGACAGGATTGCAGAAACCTGATGAAATAGAGTCTTTAAACTAGCTGTTGCAACACTAGCTGTTGCAACTAGCTGTTGTAGAAGAACTTATTTTTAAAGCTTTGGACAATTAATAAATATGACATTTTACAGCTTTAATTGTTTGACTTGTATCAACTTTATACAGAATACTGAAAGTTTACTGACTTGTAAAACTACTATGACTAGAAAATGCTATAAAAATCTTAAAGCTATAAACAAACTATTTAAGCATTTGTAATATTATGTCTTCAAGGAACTAAAAGTAAATTTTTTAAAATAACTACCAAGATAAGCCATTTTTGAGTGATTATAATTAGAGACAGTGATGGTGAGTCAGAGGCAGATCTATGGGGTGGGGGGTGAGAGCAATCATGCCACCCCATGGGTTCCCAAACTGGGGGGGAAAGGCAAGTCAGGGGGGAAAACATTTGGAAAATAAGATAAATTAAATATATTTAATATTATAGGAAAAACCTTGATGTTACTAATGACTTAGGTTGTGCCTTTACTAAAGTTTCTTGTGAAAGTTGTATAGATAAATACATATAAAATATTTGATTTTTTTCCATATGCTCATACCATTTATTTGTAGTGTGAAGTGGAGGATTTCTTTTCAAGGGGAGGGGACGTGGTACCAATAAGTTTGGGAATCCCAATGATCCAAGAGTTTCAGATTATCCTAGTGTTTGAATTATTAAATTGATTAAATGTTCTAAACTGTTTGAAAAGTAAATCTAAATATAGAATTTAAACAATTGATGTAATTGATTAAAATTGAAAAACTGTAATATAAACTCAATTCATGTTTATTTGAGCACTCAAAATATGTAATGATTAAACTGTAAGCCTGTTGAATATCGAGTCAAAGATATTTATTTTAATAGTGTAACGTTATAGCAACTAGTTTGTTGCCCTTGTGAAGCCTGGAAACAATATTACATTGTTTCATGTTATGTAGTATGTAAAATCCATTGTTGTAGAAATTTAAAACATCCAAGAATTATTTATTAACAATATGGTTTGTGAGTTAAGATTATAAAGACAAGAAATTTCAAACCCGTTTCAATAACATTAGGTCATCATCATCAGTGATTCTATCACAAACATATAACTTTAGGTAGAGAAATGTATCCAAGAATTCTTTTTATCCAAGAGGTAGTTGGTATTAATTTGTGAGGTTGATCCTTTTGTTGTTTTGTTTTATTTTATTTGTGTGTGTGTGTGTGTGTTTTATATGTAAATATTGTTATTCTCTCAGTGTTGTTACTGTTTTGAACTATTTTTCAGTTGATTTTATACTCTCATTATTTTTGTGAGTTATTGTATTAAATGTTTAACAAAAATTTTATTGAGTTATTAAAGTTTTTAATTATTGTAATAAGTGTACTTGTATTTTATATGTGTAACTAAAACCAATGTAATATAGTTTTCAGGCTTGATAAGGGAACTAGTTGCCAAAATGTTGCACTATGAAAATAAATATCTTTGACTCAATATTCAATCAGTTTACCATTTATTTAATTTAATATAGTCTATTGTAAATTTTAAATTAATTTAAAAGTGAATAAAATCACACACAAAAATAACTTATAATAATCAATTCCATCTTTGACTTAGCTTACTAGTTTAAACTTAACACTTTGGCATATATTAACATATGCCTAAATGTTCAAGTAAAAGAACTACTAATATGGTTGCACATATGTTTACAGTGAACAAACAAATAGCCGGCACTGTTAACTTATCAAGTGCAATATTATAATGAACCAACCTGTGATTGCATTGTTGGCACGCAAAGCATTCTAAATGGTAAACATTGCTTTTGGCCTTCATCACCATTTCAAAGGCAGGTATCACTTTACTGCAAGCGGCACAGTATCCAGTTGTTCCAAACAATCTGCAACACATTTATTTAATTAACATTATTTTTATTTAATATCTTTTAATGACAGTTCAATTTTCTAGGTTAATGACAGATCACAGACCAAATCACAGATTGGTTTTTATTATGTTTATTATATTGTTACGAATTTTACAAATTTTAAGCTATGTTGAATATTAGATTAATAAAAAAGAGCTCTTGAAAAGTAATTTCAGAAAGAAATTCAAAATGTAGAGTATTGTAAAAACATGAATGGTTCTGCGATCTGTCATTAACCTAAAAAAAATAATTATCATTTAAAATAAATAAAAGGCATTCCTAAAACTCACAAATTATTCATTTATTGATTCATATGCATTTCAATGACAAAGTCATCATCATCAGTGAGTGTTAGTACTACAAACTTTAACTTAGAACTCAAGAATCAATAAATGATTAATTTGTAAATTGTGTGCAGAACTTATATTTGTTTTAACATAACCTCACAAGCTAAGCTCAAAGAATAGTTGTATAATTAACATTTGTTTTGCATAAGATATATATACAATATAATGCAGAATTTGTACTGTCAAATTTAATTTGAAAAATTAGTATGAAGATATCTTACGTAACCTTTGCAAGCGATAATATGCAACATTCTTTAGGTGAAGAAATACAAAGAGAAAGGAGAATTGTGAGAGCAGTGAATAAAGATATCTTTTATCATACATCATACTCAACATTTATTTGGAATATACAGTGAAGTATTAAGAAAAATAATACAATAATAGTGAAATATAGAACAGTAAAATACATATTATCTGTTCATTGTATATGGCATTGTTAGGAACAAGGAAAATAAACCTGACAGTAAATTGTGCATAGTTATGGATTATTTGGTTAAATAGGTTTTAATCTTAAGTAAAGAAAGCTGTATGACTAAATAGAAGAAGGATTGTGATTACTAAGTAGAAAACTATAAAACATGGGCAGAGGTATGCCTACTTGCAAAATAAAGAGTATTTTAATTAACAGGTTAAATATCCAGGCAAATACTGAGTGATTTGAAAGGGAACAGCGTCAATAAATTACTGGTAGGTGTACCCACTAAAGTAACCCATTATTAAGAAAGGGAACAGGTGTAGCAAGCAACTTGACCAAATGGATGGGAAGTGGATTTGCATTTGGCAAGGAAATTGTCAGAGGAGGTTGATATTTATATGAGAAGTTAGGTCTGCAAAAGTGAAAAATCTTATTCTTGGTTGTTGAGGAATAAAGATAGTAAAAACTCACAAAGAGAATGCTTGAGAAAGATGTGGAAAAACGTTTGATTGGTTTAGATCTTTGGAGAAAAGTGGTCTCGGTTGGTCAAGATGAAAGGAAGAAAGATTGGTAGTCCTAGACCTTTGGAGGAATGTGGTTACTCGTTGTTTAAGATGAAATAAAGAAATGGATTGGTAGTCCTAGGTCATTGGAGGAATGTGGTTGCTGGTTGGGCAAGATGAAAGGAAGAAATGGATCGTTAGCCATAGATCTTTGGAGGAATGTGGTTACTGGTTGGTCAAGACGAAAGAAAGAAATGAATTGGTAGCCATAGATCTTCGAAGGAATGTGGTTGCTGGTTATTCAAGAAGAAATAAAGAAATGTATTGGTAGTCCTAGACCTTTGGAGGAATGTGGTTGCTGGTTGGGCAAGATCAAAGGAAGAAATGGATTAGTAGTCCTAGATCTTTGGAGGAATGTGGTCACTGGATGGTCAAGATGAAAGGAAGAAGGATTTTTAGTCCTAGATCTTCGAAGGGAGTATAGTTGCTGGTTGGTCAGGATGAAAGAAAGAAATGGATTGGTAGTCCTAGATCATTGGAGGAATATGGGCACTGGTTGGTCAAGATGAAAGGAAGAAATGGATTCGTAGTTTTAGATCTTTGGAGGAATGTGGTCACCAGTTGGTCAAGATGAAAAGAAGAAGGATTGGTAGTCAGAGGTGGATATAGATAATGTATACTCCGAACCAGGATATCAAGAGAGGGAGCAAGAAAGCTGCTTATAACAAGCTAACAAGACGATTTTGTCAAGCTGCACATGATGCTATTGCTTTGTTCAGTAAGAACTAGACACCAAAGTTTTGCAGAAAGACTGGAGACCAAACATTTACTTAAGTGCAATTTATTAAAACCACTGCTAACCATTTCTCCTAACTATAGATATTTTAAATATTTTTAAACTTGCTTCTTGTAATCATCTTGAATTCACTAATTAAATTATAACTACTTATAGCATAATTGAGTGAATACTTTTGAACTTACTGGCTGAGGCATTTCGAAACAACTGTTCCGTTGACAAACCCAACCAGCCATGGCAATTAAACGGTTGTTCCGAAATGCGTCAGCATGTAAATTCAAAAGTATTCTCTCAGTTACGGAATAACTACTTATAATTTTTTTAGTAGCATAATACTAAATACATTATATTTAACTATTTTATTTATTTATACTGGCTAAATTTTATTTTCAAGCCAATGGTGTAAATTAATAAATTTCAAAATAAAACAAGAAAAAATAAATAATATCTGGAGAAGCCAAATTATACAGAACTAATCACCTCAAGAAAGAGAAATTGTTCATTTAGCTAACAGTTCCATAAAATTCTTTATTAAGTAAAACTATATTAATCGTTTAAACAATAGTTTATGACTATCCGAACTTTTTATTTAGTAAATTTGTTAAAACTTACTGAGACAGAACGTTTTCGATCGCTATGTGCCGATCTTCATCAGTGTCTTCTGCTTGGAGATGTTGGGACGGTTTTAAAGGTAGGTTTTCGATAGTATCAAAGAGTATGTGTGATTTGTATTTTGTTTGTTTGTTTAATATGTTTGTATTTTGTGTGTCTGTAAATTTTATATTATTCTAGTGTGTTGAAATGTGGCCCTTTTTTGTTGATGTGAAGGATTTATAAATTATGATAAATGTCTGTGTATTTGTATCCTGTTTCTTTTAAGTGATTGTAAAATGTTGTGTTGGTGTTCTGTTTGTATTCTTCGGCTCTTTGTTTAAAGCTGCGACCTGTTTGTAAAATGAAGAATTTGTAGTTGTTGGTGTCGTGTTGTATTTTGTAATGTAACTTGTTATTAGTTTTGTATGCTGTTATGTATCCTATTTTTTTAAATTTACGGGCTATTTTGTTTATGTATGGTAATGTGTTGTATTTGTTTTCCCTGTCTCTGTAGTGTTAATTTTTGTGTTGTTTTGTATTTTTTACCATAGTTTGTCTATTATTGTGGTGTTGTATCCTTTTGTGTGTGCTAAATATGTCTAATAGCATATATTCACACCAACACTACAGACAGGGTAAACAAATACATCACATTACCATACATAAAGAGAACAACAAACAAAATAGCCTGCAAATTTAAAAAAATAGGATACAAAATAGCATACAAAACTAAATACGGTTTTAAAGGTAGGTTTTCGATAGTATCAAAGAGTATGTGTGATTTGTATTGTGTTTGTTCTTTTAATATGTTTGAATTTTGTGTTTTTGTGTGTCTGTAAATTTCATATTGTTCTAGTGTGTTGAGATGTGGTCCTTTTTTGTTGATGTGTAGGATTTCTAAATTATGATAAATGTCTGTGTATTTGTGTCCTGTTTCTTTTAAGTGATTGTAAAATGTTGAGTTGGGGTTATGTTTGTGTTCTTCAACTCTTTGTTTAGGTCGAGGAACAAACTAAACTGCAACGAATATAGCAAATTCTACATTGGACAAACAGGTCGCAGCTTTAAACAAAGAGTCGAAGAACACAAACATAACACCAACTCAACATTTTACAATCACTTAAAAGAAACAGGACACAAATACACAGACATTTATCATAATTTAGAAATCCTACACATCAACAAAAAAGGACCACATCTCAACACACTAGAACAATATGAAATTTACAGACACACAAAAACACAAAATTCAAACATATTAAACGAACAAACACAATACAAATCTCACGTACTCTTTGATACTATCGAAAACCTACCTTTAAAAGTGTCACCGCTTGACCCAACATCTCCAAGCAGAAGACACTGATGAAGATCGGCACATAGCGATCGAAAACGTTCTGTCTCTGTAAGTTTTAACAAATTTACTAAGTAAAAAGTTCGGATAGTCATAAACTATTGTTTAAGTGATTAATAAGATTCACCGGACCTAATGGACTACAAAATTCAAGAATAAAACTATATTGTCTGACTGTTCTAAGTGACAGCTAAATTAATTATAAGTATCGATGTTTTACTATACTGGGTATTGCGTCAAACTTTTTTTTAATTTGGTTAATTCTATAGTTCTAATATTTTTTTAATAATTATTTTTTATAAAAAAAGAAAAAATAATTGATATGTTAAATCTTTGTTACACCCAGATATATAGACAAACCAGTAGTTCTTAAATTATCAATAATCAGTTATCTACAATTGGAATCCCATATTGACACCCGAAGAAAGCAAATAATTTCAAAGAATTTTTAATTAATAAGTAAGAATAAATCAAATAATTATCAAGTATGTAAGGTTTTTTACATATTATGATAAAATGCTAACAAAATTGCTTGTGGCAAAATAATTATATACTTTTTTACATAATGCGAGTTTTTCAAGTTTAATGTGAGTAAAACTAAATAATTACATAACAATCCCTCATCTGAAATATAGTGAAGGATTATGGATCACATGAGGGGGGTTGTACAGTTGAAGTAAATCTATTCTTTATCAGGGACTTAAACAGCCATATATTCATTACACTGAGGTGTTGTAAAGGGGAATGACACATACTAGTTTCTGTTACTATAAATACAAAAAGTTGTGGTTCATGTGGATTACTCGACTGAGGAAGGCCTACTCTTTACTGGAGTAAAGTGCCTCTCTTTAATAACAAATGAGAATTAGTGTGTTGAATGTCGTGGTTTGTGTTGTCTTTGAGTTTCTTATTAGTGGGCATTGTAAGCATTATGTTGTTTAACTGAGACACTAAAAAGGATGTAAAACTATATGCATTGTTTGAGGCATGTCCTTATAAAAAATTAATATTATCCCCTGTGAAAGAAAATTAAGACAGTAAATGACAAAAGGCTATAGTAAAAGAAAATGTTACCAAAGAACCGTTGGAGGAGAAGACTAAGAAAGTATTGTGGAACACTAATTTAAAAATTTGAACCTTACAATAAATAAAAAGATTAGAGATGATTATAATAATTTAAGTAGGTATATATAATGTTAATTGAAGTACCAATTATATAATGAATGGGTGAAGAACAAAAAGTTCTAAAATAAAATAAGAAAAGGAAATGAAATTGGAAACAGCAGTGTGTAATAGATGATACACTAAAAGAACAGTGAAAAAATAAAAGATTCACAATAAATAGTAACATGTTATTAAGTACTTCTTATTCTAAGAGAAAGCAGAAAACATAACCGACAAAGAATAAAGTAACTGTGTAAAAAATGATGCATTGAAGGAATAAACAGAATAGTGAACAAGTAGTGAAAAAACGGAAGATTCACAGTTCATGACAACACATTATTAAATGAATCTTATTCTAAGATAAGTCAGAAAACAAACCAAAAAAATAGAAGTTCATGGTTATTTCACTTTGCAGTAAACATTATGAATGAAAGGAATCAATTAGCATTTTTTTACCTTAGATAATCCCTTTTACAAAGTATTAGGTTTGCTTTGGTATATAATGTTGATCCTACTTCGCCAAGTCTGCAATCACAGCAACCACACTTAAGGCAATCTTCATGCCAGAAGAGATCTAAAGCTTTTAAAAGCCATCGTTCTGTAATTCGTTTCCCACAACCGGCACATTCTTTTACACCTCCTGGTGTCACTGCTCCTCCCACTCTTTCTAATCCTCCTCCATCTGGAAATAAATATGAGGAAATCAATTATTTCATATGGTTTGACAAATTTATACGGTTACCCCGATCAATATTGGTTTTTATAGATCAAAGTCAAATTGTCTTCTCTTACAAATTTCAACTAAATTTCTAGTTATAATAGTTCTGGGTTACAATGAAATTTATAAAATATAAAATGTGTATAAAATTAACTTTGAGAAAATGAATAAACATCTCCTTATGAGCTTAAGACAGCTTTATCTTTTTTAACAGAACAGCCCTCCAATGCAAGCCATATGGCTCCAAATTACTGTCTGTTATAGAAGAAAATTCCAAACCCACCTAAACCTACATTAACTTAATAACTTCACTCCTACATATTTGACAGATGATAATAGCCTACAATATATTACATTTTTCTTGAGAATAGAGGTAAGCCAATTAAAAATCCATCAGAACTTACACAATTTTCTCCTGAGAATCAAGCTTATAATTTATTGTCCTTCCATTTTGTTAATTTAAGATGGGGACAGATTTTCCTATTCTTTTAATAAGAATACCCTCCAATATCCTTTATTCTATATGTTTTAGACTTGGAGGAGTTAACACTCCCACATATAGGACTGAATGCTTCCCTGTCAAAGAGGATGTGTTAAATGGTACAAAATTCCAACAACGGTCTCCCTAATTTAGTAGACCCTAATTTAAGTGTTTCCAGAAACAGCCATTTACAGCAATGCTCAACACTAGATTTAACCTTTATCAAGGATAATAACTCTTAAATTATTTGATTCCATCTTCACTTGAGCTACTAGTTTCTAACTAAAAACACATGAACGTATGTTAGCATGTTACATTTGCCTATAGTAGCACTTATTTTTTTTATTATTAAAGACAGCTGTTTCAGAGGATCTGTTGTGTCATATTGTCAACTCAAACTGTAAGTGAACTCTTTGTTGATTTTGGTTAGGATGTGGTGGAATACTAGGTTAGGTATATTAGATGTATTTTTGAAGAGTGCTGGGGGCTATAATAATGAAAAGTTTATGCAAGTTATAATGTAATTGGATGATGGGTGTAGTTTGAAATGTATGTGTATTTCATTTTGTTCGGTTATGAATGGCTGGTTATTTTTGTTTTGCTTGTGAACATTTTGTAGGTTTGATGTTATGTTTGTGTAGTTATGGTTTGTAGATATACGATGTTCAGCAAAGTTTGGTTGGGTTTTCTTGTGAGTCTTTTTATGTGTTCTTGGTAGTGTGCGTAAAATGACATTTTTATTAGGGTTATGTAAAAACATAAGCCAACTTTGCTGAACATCTTGTATACACAAACTATAACTCCACAAACATAACATCAAACCTACAAATTCTTCACAAATAAAACAGTAATAACCGATGATACACAACCGAACAATGTGAGATATACAAATATTTCAAACTACACTCTAGACACATACTCAACACCCAATTACATTATAGCTCACATACACTTTTCAACATCATAACTCTCAATACTCTTTAAAAGTACACCTAATATCCCACCTCAAACAAAAAACAGCAAAGAGTTCAGTTACGGTTTGAGCTGACATTGGGACACAATCCTGAAACGGCCTTACTCAATAATAAAAAAAGTAAGTTCTACTAAAGGCAAGTGTAACATACTAACATATGTTCACAGGTTTTTAGTTAATAAATCTTATATTATTACAAATTACACTTTTGCTATTACTTGGGACCAGACATTTGTTAACTAAAAGTTGTTAATTGTTAACTTACACTTGGAGGAAACGTTTTCGTCTTATGACTTCTTCAGCCTCGTATTTTTGCCGCTAGGAATGCTGCTGTTGTGCTTCCTCCATTTTTTTTTTTAGTTAGAAGTGATGTGATCGAAAAGTATGTGTGATCTGTTTTTTGTTTGTTTATTTAAGATGTCATTTTTATGTGTGTTGCTATGTCTATATATTTCAAACTGTTCTTTGTAATTTGTAATTTACAACCAGCTCGTCATGAACAGCAACAAGATTTCTTATATAATTATTTTGGTCTCATAGTGTGTTCAAGTACTAATTGCCATTAAGAGATAGATAACTCTATCACTTCTAAATCTGTAAATAGAATAACTGCCCATTGGCTATTGTATCAGTCTTCAAATAAAGGCTGTGTGTTCATTGTCCTGATAGAAAACTCATTCTCACATTATTGAGGCAAATGGCAACCTTGGTAATTTCCTCTTTAAAATAATGAAAGTTTAATGTTTTAAGTAAACCAAAAATAGCAAAAACTAAAAAATTTAAAATGTTAAGGGCGGTTATTAATATAATGTAAAGAGTTAAAAAACTAACGTTATATAACTTAAAAGTAGACTATGAATCGTATTTCTTAAAATGACAGCCAGAAAATTTCAAAACTGTAATTTTTAGTCGATCCATTAAATAACTCCTAGAAATTACTTCTATACACACGGCAACAACTGAAATAGAATGGTACTCATAGGGGTTTTCATGTCTTGTAGAATTTGTTCTACCTTAAAACATAATACGGTAAGGTAGGGGCGATAAAATATTTAACATGAATTTGTTTGCTTATATTTACAACTGTGTTAAGCTTGTTCAATGGTTGTCTCTGTTAAACAATTTATCTCAGTATAAGCTAACATTCTATATACTTACACTGAGCAGTTTACACTTGTACAAATTAATGGTAGTGTTGAGACTACAAATAACATGGTTAAGTTAAGTTTCAGCAAGTGATATATCAAAGTATAATGTTGGTACTTAACAACTATAACCCTGCGGGAGATATAAACTTAGGTTTAGGGAAGGACTCGTTATCTAACGAGCGACTGGCCTATACAACAGTCGTTTAATTACATTACACAAATTAATGTAATTAGTCCAGTAATACTTTGAGCAGTCAGGCTTAAGTAATGTTGAATAAACTCCGCCCACAGAGTCCCATAATGAATTGTGATTGGCTTAACTTGATGTGTCTGTGTGCAGGAATATTACATTCAATTAATTACTGTGCAACCAAGTGGCATTTTATCTCATTATTACCTCTAAACTAATCTGGTAACAATCCTGTGTTTGCGTGATGACAGTTCAGTTTCTATGGAGGATTTAGTTAGCTCTAATTTGTTGTACGCTACATTAAACATTTTGAAAGCTTGTTATAAAATAATAAGGTGATAAACAAATTTAATTCCTTAAAATATTCAGTAAAATTTAATAAAGTTTTAAATAAACTACACTGAAATATTCACGTTGTTGAATGAAAACGTAATTAAAGACATTAAAACAGTAAAATAAATTCATGTTGAACACTGGTATTTGAACGTTATACACACACTAAAGATAACTTCAATAGCACATACATACTCTCATAAATAAATAATCTTATTCCAATACATAAATACAAAACAAAAATCACGAAATAAATATACCAGAAAATGCTAATTATTTTCTGTCATAAAGAGAGTGAGTGAGAGAGAGAGTGAGAGAGAGAAAGTTCATTGACAAAGTAGAAAATATGCATGAATGATTTATTAAAGGATGACAATTATGTATGATTACTTATTATCTAATTTACAATAAGTAAAACAAATTAATTTTTTCTGTTAGCAAAGTTCCTACTAGAAAAAAATAAAGAGAATAATCAATCCATAGAACTTGAAACCATTGTTATTTCATACAGTTATATAAGATATAAAGAACTCTTGATTCCAGAGTAAGATATTATATGTTGGATTATTTTTTCAATTTCTTTCATTAGCTCACACACTCTTAATATATATTTACATTTTTTTGCAATGTATTTATTTTGTTCCCATTTGGTTTAAAATAAGTGATAACACATGATTTCATAAAACAGTTGATTTTAACACACAGGTAATATTATTTTATTTATATTAATTGTAATTGTTTAATAAAAAGTAACTAAAATAATATTTTTTTCTTGTTTACCCAAGAAGTAATTGACTTTGAAAATTTTTGTTTATATAATTTGTAGTTAAGATAATTTAGTAGAAAACTATCAAGTTTAAATTTAAAGCACTGAAAAAAATTTGAAAACTAAATAAATGACAAATAAGAACAAATAGATAGAATATGTACAATACAAAAGAATACGATACCTAGAAAACTCTATAGTATCAATGGAGTATACTGCAGTATATCTAATATATTTACAATTTATATTATTAACCTGGGAATAGTAGCTTAGGCTGGCTGTGGTTGACAACCATGAGTACTTCTGACTAACGGTGAGAATATTTTAGAAATTAACTGCTCAAACTCTTTCTAAAGGACTTTATTTTTTAATTTAAAAAAATACAATAACCTTTTAAAAATATAAAACAGTTAAATTTATGTAGCTTTATAATCAATAAAATAAAATTTCAAATAATTAACTATTGAAAAAGTGTCAGAAAGAAAACCAGCAGTTAGTTCCTTTTCCACTGTATCATGTGTGCCACTTAGGCCTATTGTTTATGGTAATCATGGTCAAGATTTGGACTTTTCTAGTACGCCCAAGAAGTTCTTGTTTTGTTGTTACTGTGCTTACTGTAGGGTGATATTAAACACAGGGTTTTCTAGAACTTCACAATTCAATACTGACTCTCAAATTTTTGTGGGATCAGAAGGCTAAGTCATCGAAATCAGAGTATAAGAACCAACACTGTACGAGTATTATGAATTAAATATTAAGAGTGGATTTTCTGGTTGACCATCATTGAAAAAAGTTTGTAGCTACACAACCTCATTGTGATCTGGAGTGAGCTACTTATAAAATACAAAACATCATGGTAATCAAAATACGTCATTAATATTGTCCTATGATTGGTACTTATGAGTTAACATAACATTCAAAATTTTTAGCCAAAGTTTGGTCACTAACAAGAATGAAATGTTTTAGAAATTTCACTTTATATGAATGAAAACTAAACAAGTAATATAAAAAATTTAAATAATGAAATTAAATTCCTACTTGTATCAACAAAAAAATATTTTGAGTTACTTTTTATGAAATAATTACAATTAATATAAATATGTACATACATATGGCATTAACAATAATAAGTGGCAAAATAGAACTTGAAATTAATTATTAAAATTATTAATTAATTAATTAATATTTGAAAAACTCTATTAACATCAAGTGACATCCCATACAAGAAAAAAAATGCATTTGAACTTGACTGGATGAATAAAAATTATTTTATTAACAATTGAAAATTTGATAAAAATGTATATAGGGAGAGTGTAAACTAACAGTAAGAATTAAAAAAGATTGGCCTTTATCAAGACTTAATAATAAATAAGAAGCGAATGAAATATGTTTTAAATTTGTTTTAATGAGAATAATTCATTGTAATAATCCTTTAAAAAACAATTGTTTCAAAAATTGTTTTAATTCTCATATGAAAAAGAATGTAAAACAAGTCTAGCAGCCTTAACATAAAAGATAAATTAATTAGGTATCTCAGAGAATACAGGTACACAGACTTTGACTAGAATAACATTTTAGAAGGATACAAGAGAGACAGGATGAATTTAATTTGTGTGAGTAGGAGATGGGATAAAGGCCCACTTAGACGCTTCTGCTATTGTTTTATTTATGATGTAATGTTGCTAAAAGCTTTGTATGGTACACTTTCACTCTCTACGTGATGGAAGATTAATTCTACTACATGTGTTTGATTAATCCTTTAAGTGTTCGAGATAAAACTCTATCTGCATTTACTGAGATGATATGCTTCTTCAACCAACCAGCAATGGTTCAATTTAAGCTTAAACATAAGTTGCTATAGTGTTCTTCAATTACCAAAGTTTTTTTTAGTCTACAATATACTTAGTACAATATCATACATAAAACGATAGGGAACACATCAATAGTAAAACTTAAGATTTAGGACGTTCTGAACAATATTTTAGAGGACTAAATAACTAAATAGGACTCAGTTTTTAACGTTAAATACATTGGGCTATAAGTAATTATTGCGTTACTAAGTAAATTCTTTTGAACTTACTTGCTGACGTGTTTTATTGAGTAGAGGGTCAGATTTGTAAATGAAACGATTGTTATAAAATACGTCAGCAAATAAGTTCAAAAGTATTCACTTGGTTACCCAATAATTACTCATAGTTTAATCCGTAAACAAACAACTTGAAATACATTGGGTTGTAGCAAAGAGTAGATATTGATAAACAGGATACAGACGACGTATTTTTACAGTGAAGTTTGAAACCCATTCCAAAATTCTTAGACAACACTAAATACACCAGATGCTTTATAATAAATGTAACTCTTCGAAACTTGCATGTTGTTAAATCTAGGAAAGCATTAAAATATACAGAATTATATTTATGACAATAAACCAGAAGGAGTGGAGAGATGAACAGGTTAGTGAGTGAGCTTTTCTCTTCGACTCCAAGCATTGCCGTCCTAGATACACAAGCCTTAATTTTTCCCTTCTACAAATAATGGGAGATCTTTATTCTTCTTCTATAGCTATATTTCTCTTCCACCTCACCTACAACCCTCTTTACACAACAATGGGCACACAACACCCTTCCCACTCCAAAAGTCTACAGGTCTACAAGAGGAATGAGGCCATGAATGAATAACAATCCTTCCTTGAATCCTAGTAGAGTGATTATTATAACAATTCATTATTCCTATTTATTCTTTCCTCAAGGAAAGAATATTGTATTTAAACATAATAACAGCAAACTTTACTTACTGTCCTGAATCCACAAAAAAGAGATACACCTAATAAAAGAAGTTAATGTCGAAACAGAGTTAATGTGACAATTGCATGAAATTAGGTGGTATAAAGGAAAAGAGAAACAAGTGTGGATGAATTCTGTATCTTATGTCTTGTTGTATAAAGGATATAACTGACTTGCAGCTCATTAAAATATTCTTGATTAAATATTTGTTAATTGGACTAAAAGCCAATTTCCACAGTAGAAAAGTATTCTATTATTTTTTAGAGTGCAAGGCTGCATAAAAAGATGTCTAGGTCATCGTCATGTAAACAATCCAGAAGAAAGTGGTCCAGTCCATCTGGTTATGTTTTGGTCGAGCTTGTTTGTGTAGAAATAGTAGAATTTTGCATGCTCTTATTCTAGAAGAGCTAGGGTGAACCTCAGTGATGGCCAGAAGGATTTGTGAAATAATAAAGTAGGAGGTTACTTAGGTCACTGGAAGTATTTAAAAGAGATTTTGATTTATTTAGAATTTCTTGGTGCAGAAATAGTAGAATTGTAGGCCAAGATTGAACTATTGACATGTAACCTTGTTTTGCATGGAAAAAAATCGTGTTCAAAATTAATATAGTAGTCATGGAAAAATTAGTGATGAAACCAACGAGATGTTGACACATTATTTGGGCACTAATAAACATGAAGCGAAAAGAAATTGAAATATTTTGTATGTTATAAAATGATTGGTTTGTAACATATTTTATAAATAGGTAATGCATGTATTTTCTCTGATTATTGTTATTTCTTGTAATTAGTCTATATACAACAATTTAAACATTAAACAATATATATATTTGTATAAATTAAAATATTCAAATACTTGTCTAAAGGTTCTTACTTTGATTTAAAATAAATGTGGTTGTTTGTGCAAAGCACCCCTGAATCCGCCATCAACATTCTAAGTCAAAGTAAAAGCTCTTTTTTGGGCAAGTGGGTATAAATTTGAAATCGTATAAGTGTTTGGTAGTAGCTTAAATACAAGATGAGATGAAACAAATGTAATAGGCTTATGTTATACAAGATGTTAATGTCAAAAGCAGTGTAAGCAAAAACTTTCCCAACTAAAAGTAGCATAATATTGAAATTAAATTTTTAATTTTCCTGTTTGTGAATTGTCTGAGGAAGTAACTTATATTATTATTGATCAAATTTCGAATAAGTTTGCGGTAGTAAATTCGTTGCTTCGAGTCTGACATGTTATTAATTTGATGGCAGTACTACAGAAACAGTTACTTGGGCACTAGTAATTACAGGGCAGTAAAGCGGAAACAGATCGGATTAGCCCTAAAGAGGGAGGGTTGCAGCATCTGTTTTTGGCGGCTTTTAATTGTCTCTGTAGCAGGAAACGGCTATAACCAAGCAAAATAACCACAGAAAAAAATTTTAGAGTAAAATATTATTAAAGTTTACAAACTATTAATCTTTTAGATTTCACTCTTTAGGGTTGTTTGGGTGTTTAAAAACAATGAAACGGTTAGAGCTGGAATTGGTGGTTACAGAGAGTTGTTAGTTGATAAAATAATAAATGGCTTATAAAACTGTTGCAGTAGTTTTAGGAAGACCATGTTGTAGGTTACTCTCTTTTCCTTAGGCGGAATGGGAAAGAGTGGAAGCTTAAGATAGGGGCGTGATAAAATAGTTGATTCCTTGAACTATACCTGTCAAATTGTGAGGGTATTTTAAAACAAACTGCATTTTATATTATTATCATCATATTAAATAAACGCAATTCGTTTTCTTGTATAGTAGTCAAAACAACTAAGGTTAATCAAATACAAAAAACCATATTTTATGTCAACCATGCAGTGATATTTATGTGTTGTGCAGTTAATGTAAGTGTATGTAATTATAGGTTAGATTTGTGACTTGATTATTTTAATAAGAAAAAGATTCTATTACATTTTTAATATTCAATATACTGTACTGGCTAATACAGTATTAAATGAATAAAAATCCATAAATAATTCTTGTATTCGAATAACCTCAGTTGTTTTACACCTTACAACTGCATGTGTGTATATATATATATATATATATATATATATATATATATGTATATGCTGATACGTATTCCTTCACAGATGGAAAAATATGATGAATAGTTATTATCTGGAGTACATCCATTCATTATGCAGTGCATAAAATCACAGTTCCGACTTTTCTCTAGAATCTCATCTAGCATTGACCCGCTCTTCAACTGATGTTGGGCTCACCTAGTCAATGCTAGATGAGATTCTAGTGAAACATCGGAACTGCGATTTTATGCACTGGAGAATGAACGGATGTACTACAGATAATAACTATTCATCATATATATATATATATATATATATATATATATATATATATATATATATATATACACACACACACACACACACACACACCTAGGTATATATATACATGGTAAACTTTGACTAAAGTTTTAATGTGTCATTTTAGCCGTCTTAAAGATCCATTGTTTGTAAAAAAACACAGTCATAAAATTAGGCTAGATCAGACGATATTTTATAGAAACTTATCTAGTGAAGTTGGGTTGGATAATATTTAGTGAACTCTTTCTCTCTCTCTTTCTCTCTCTCTCGCTTTCTCTCTCTAACTCTCTCTCTCTCTCTCTCTCTCTCTCTCTATATATATATATATATATATATATATATATATATATATATATAGAGAGAGAGAGAGAGAGAGAGAGAGTTAGAAAGAGCGAGAGAGAGAGAAGGAGAAAGAGAGGGAGAGAGAGTTAGAGTTAGAGAGAGAGAGAGCGAGAGATAGAGAGAGAGAGAGAGAGGGAGGGAGAGAGAGAGTTAGAGAGAGAAAGCGAGAGAGAGAGAGAGAAAGAGAGAGAGACGCACGAGCGTTCAAACACTTATAGACACACACTAACATAAATGCGCGCGCACACACACGCGCGTCAATAAAAAAGAATTTTTTTTTAGAAAATCAAGCAAAACATTCTGCAATATTAAACACAAAAACGAGTGCTTTATAATAAACGAATTGAAATAAAGATAAATGTTTTTGGTTCAGCTAGTAAACTTGGTTTTCGAAGTGGCATCCCTTTCCATTGTCATCCCTCTTACAACTTTCACTGACGAAAGGAACGTCGTTAAAAATACGCACGAAACTTTAAAAAACAATTGTGTTTATAAACCGCAGCATTATGAACTTTAATTATCGGTAAAAATACTTTAAAAAACTGTAATTTTGTAGAAGAAACTCGTAAGACTGCCTTGCGACGGATTGTGTTGTTTGTTTACTGAAAGACGTGTAATTCAAATGTAATGAGTTAGCGCCAGAGGGTGGCAGCGGTACACGACAGCAATTAGGGCGGGCCAATTAGCCAAACTGCAATGGCCTTCTAGATCCGTCGTCGGCGTTGTTCGACCAAATTGCTTCGCCCATTACATCAAGTTCGGTATTGTGCAGACCGTGACATCTTTATAATAAGTCTAAAAGTTATACACACTTGAATCTAATCAGGGGGTTTACACAATGAGTCACTGTAATTGTGGACGGTAGTGAAGGTGGGCGGTGGAGCTCGCTGAAGCTAGCGTTGGCTAAGTCGTCACTATCTAATGTTAGTCGCACGTAAGCAAAACAGAAATGTTTCTTGTGTTTCTGTAAAATCATTTTAAAACAATACTAACCAGATATTTCCATTTAAACGAGTTTATTAACGTTTTTTGAAGATAATTTCATTGTAGTAAATCAGGTGAGATTTTGTCTAATAGTAACCTACTTCGCTCTGCTTTCATATTTTTCTTAGATGTTTATCTCAGTGATGTCTTTAGAAACATAGAGTGTATTATCGATTCACATGATTTGTCTACTTGACAAAGCTAATTTATCTCTTGCAATTACAACTTCCAACGAGTGTGGTGACAATGACTAAGGCAAACAAAACCATAATCATGTTCCAATCCGTAGAGACTGTAAGACCTATACAAGAATAATATAAATTACAAATTTAACTTAGAGCTATAACGTAGAGGTATAAACACTTTTCAATCCTTAGAGATTGTAAGACACATACAAGAACCTACCTATATGGCCTATAACGTTCAGCTATAAACACTTTTTAATCCTTAGAGATGATATGACATATCCAAGAATAAACCTATTAAAGTTACAGCTGTAATAATCCTATAACGTACAGCTATAACCAAGTAACACAATATATCTTATCAATATTTTTTAAATACTCTTTTTATAAAAAATGTTTTTGAAAAAACTTGAAAATATATGACGAAAAAACTATACTATAATTACAATGAACTAATATTTATTTGTTTATCGTTTAAAATTAAAGGATCATATTTATTATATATTATAGGATTGTACATATAAAGTAATAAAGATACCACCACTTCGCGACCGGCAAGGTTCGGTCCTAATAAAAGACAGGCTCTTACAAACGAAGTTTATAAATATACGTATTTAAATACTAACTATTAAATTACCATATTAATAATAAATTGTTCTCTGAGAGCCGTATCTCTATGAGAATATATTAGTAATACAAAATGTCAGTTCGAATGACAAGCCTATATTGATTTACGTAATATTTAGTAATATTGATTTTATACCTCTTCACCGCCAACTACACCACCAATTATCGTCTTCGCCATCACCGCAACACAGCGTCTGTAATCAATGCTCAGGCTTGCCCCGTCTACACCCATCGCCCGTGGGCTTACCACCCACCCATACGACTTCGCCTTCACCGCAACACCGCGTCTGTAATCAATGCTCAGGCTTGCCCCGTCTACACCCATCGCCCGTGGGCTTACCACCCACCCATACGACTTCGCCTTCACCGCAACACCGCGTCTGTAATCAATGCTCAGGCTTGCCCCGTCTACACCCATCGCCCGTGGGCTTACCACCCACCCATACGACTTCGCCTTCACCGCAACACCGCGTCTGTAATCAATGCTCAGGCTTGCCCCGTCTACACCCATCGCCCGTGGGCTTACCACCCACCCATACGACTTCGCCTTCACCGCAACACCGCGTCTGTAATCAATGCTCAGGCTTGCCCCGTCTACACCCATCGCCCGTGGGCTTACCACCCACCCATACGACTTCGCCTTCACCGCAACACCGCGTCTGTAATCAATGCTCAGGCTTGCCCCGTCTACACTCATCGCCCGTGGGCTTACCACCCACCCATACGACTTCGCCTTCACCGCTACACCGCGTCTGTAATCAATGCTCAGGCTTGCCCCGTCTACACCCATCGCCCGTGGGCTTACCACCCACCCATACGACTTCGCCTTCACCGCTACACCGCGTCCGTAACCAATGCTCAGGATTGCACCGTATGCACCCATCGCCCGTGGGTCTACCACCCACCCATACGTCTTTCCAATTCACCACTACACCGCTTCCGTAGCCTATGCTC
Organism: Prosapia bicincta; assembly: GCA_036971475.1. Lineage (NCBI taxonomy): Eukaryota > Metazoa > Arthropoda > Insecta > Hemiptera > Cercopidae > Prosapia > Prosapia bicincta. The sequence continues at coordinate 149,189,420 of JBAIZL010000004.1, read as the reverse complement.
AGGATTGCACCGTCTACACCCATCGCCCGTGGGCCTAACACCCACCCATACGTCTTCGCCTTCACCACTACACCGCGTCCGTAACCAATGCTCAAGATTGCCCCGTCTACACCCATCGCCCGCTGGCCTATCACGCACCCATACGTTTTCGCCTTCACTACTACACCGCGTCCGTAGCCTATGCTCAGGCTTGTACCCATCGCTTGTGGGCCTACCACCCACGCATACGTCTTCGCCTTCACCGCATCCGTAGCCTATGTTCAGGCTTGCACCCTCTACCTTCATCACCCTCTGGCCTACCACCCACGCACACGTCTTCGCCTTCTCCACTACACCTCGTCCGTAAACTTTGCTCTAGATCAGCACCGCCTGCACCATTATCCGTGGGCCTAAAACCTACGCATACGTCTTCGCCTTCACCAGTACACCGCGTCCGTAGCCTATGCTCAGGCTTGCACCGTCTACCTTCATCACCCTCTGGCCTACCACCCACGCACACGTCTTCGCCTTCTCCACTACACCTCGTCCGTAAACTTTGCTCTAGATCAGCACCGCCTGCACCATTATCCGTGGGCCTAAAACCTACGCATACGTCTTCGCCTTCACCAGTACACCGCGTCCGTAGCCTATGCTCAGGCTTGCACCGTCTACGCAAATCGCCTGTGGGCCTAACACCCACGCACACGTCTTCGCCTTCTCCACTATACCTCGTCCGTAAACTTTGCTCTAGATCAGCACCGCCTGCACCATTATCCGTGGGCCTAAAACCTACGCATACGCCTTTGCTTCAACGCTACACCTCGTCCGTAACCTTTGCTCTAGGCCAGGACCATCTGCACCCAACGCCCGTAGGACTACTATCTAAGCACACGCCTACGTCTTCACCGCTACTCCTCGTCCTTAGCCTTTGCTCTAGGCCCTTAAAGTCTGCACCCATCGCCCGTAAGCCTAAATCCTTCACATACGCCTTTGCTTTCACCGTTACACCTCTTCCGTAACCTTTGCTCTAGCTTCGCACCTTCTGCATCCATTGCCCGTAGGCCTATCACCTACGCATACGCCTTTGCCTTCACCACGACCGTAACCTTTGATATAGGCTCGCACCTTATGCACCCACCGCCCTCTTTCCGTAATGTCAACCTCCTGAGTGAGAACTTTTAGAAGGTTAAATAGGACGCATTCGAGAACGTCTCCCTGTTCTTTCTTTGTTTTAAATTCCAAACATTTTAAATCAATATTTAAGAAATAAATTTGAAGTAAAACAGTCGGTTTTACAGATTTTCGTCATAATACTCACTAATACCAAATCCTAATTCATTTAACAGCAGCTTTCAATGAATATATATATATATATATATATATATATATATATATATATATATATATATATATATATTCATTTATATAATATATATATTACTTCCGCTTTTGTCTTGTTTCTTATGCTTAGTGGGTTTCTAAGGAATGACATCTTCATATTAGTTACCTAGATAAAGAGAGGGGTTTCCCCAATAGCAGAAGGAATACATACACATTGAAGAAAAATAAACTTGACAAAATGTGAAAACCAAAAGAGCGGAATCTGTGGGAGTTAGCTTTAACCTTCAATTCATAACAGCTGCATTAAAAAACTCTAAATATTCTTCACGCTTAGTGAGGATTAGTGGCAATACAAAGCTCTAAATATTCTTCACGCTTAGTGTGGATTAGTGGCAGTACAAAACTCTAAATATTCTTCACTCTTAGTGTGGATTAGTAACAGTACATAACTCTAAATATTCTTCACGCTTAGTGTGGATTAGTGGCAGTACAAAACTCTAAATATTCTTCACGCTTAGTGTGGATTAGTGGCAGTACAAAACTCTAAATATTCTTCACGGTTAGTGTGGATTAGTGGCAGTACAAAACTCTAAATATTCTTTACGGTTAGTGTGGATTAGTGGCAGTACAAAACTCTAAATATTCTTCACTCTTAGTGTGGATTAGTAACAGTACATAACTCTAAATATTCTTCACGCTTAGTGTGGATTAGTGGCAGTACAAAACTCTAAATATTCTTCACGCTTAGTGTGGATTAGTGGCAGTACAAAACTCTAAATATTCTTCACGGTTAGTGTGGATTAGTGGCAGTACAAAACTCTAAATATTCTTCACGCTTAGTGTGGATTAGTAACAGTACATAACTCTAAATATTCTTCACGCTTAGTGTGGATTAGTGGCAGTACAAAACTCTAAATATTCTTCACGCTTAGTGTGGATTAGTGGGACGTGGAAGACAAACGAAACAATTAAGTAAGATGAAAGGCATTGTAGTCATCTCAGGCCGACAAATTTGATTTGATCAATTAATATACAGCGCTTTCTCTTGGCGAGGGCAGCAACTACATTTACAGGAAAGGATTAGCGGTCTGTAAAAAAGGGCGCGAGGTAATTTCCTTTAATCAATGCAGGCTGCTAACCAAAACCAAGACGGAGAGACAAAATAAATGTGATTATTAAAAAGCAAAGAGAATCATGTAGACTTGAAGAGCTGATGTTAATTAAATCGGGGATACGAGAGGGAGGACGCACTCATAATAACAATAATGAAAAAACTTAATGAAATGTCGGAGGGGCTTTAGGGAGTCACAATTTGATTAATTACTCGCAGCTTCTCGGCCATATTGGTGTCGCTATTACTCGTCTGAAAAACATTGGATTGGGCACAAAATTAATTCATTATTCACAGATTAATTTTGCCTAACGATACGAGAGCTAATTACAAATTAATTTTTTGCTTCTACAGAAACATGATTGACGCGGATTGTGCTCCAGCTGGACAGATTCATTATTATTAATCGCTATAAAAATAACAATAAAAATTATAGCCTTATCTATTCTGATAACACTGATAAGGAGGATTTATAATAAACTATTTCATTTTGTAATAATGTAAATACTGTAATATAAAGTGAAGCATGATTTGTAAAATTAGCTGAAATTAAAAAGTAATAAAACCATCTAGGATAATTAATTTATTCATTATGTATTTTATGACGTTTTAAAATAATTGGGAAATTAATTACAGATCGTCTAAAAATTTAAAATATTTTTCATCTTGTTAATCCTTTACCAATTATTCTATATTTCAGATTCCTTCTATTAGTTCACACTCTACCTTTATATATATATATATATATATATATATATATATATATATATATATATATATATATATATATATATATATTTGTGTGTGTGTGTGTGTGTATGTCTTGTTCAAGTCGGTTAAAATACTTTTAAAAATACAAATTAAAATACTGTTTTAAAACTTAAGTTCAAACACATTTTTTAAATTTGTATTGGATGAGACTTGATGGTAATAAAGTTTTTTCAAGTATTAATTCATTAATTAAATTTTTTATTATTCATTTTAGTACTATACGGGAGGGGCGAGTTATGCAATATAGGGTTTTCGTAACATTTGGCTTACAATAAGTGATAACATATGAATTCATAAAACAACTGATTTTCTGGTGTAGGTTATGAGGTAGAACAGCTGTTTTAAAGCATATGTTGTGTTTCTTTATTTATTCTTAATTGTAATTATTTAATAAAAAGTAACTTAAAATGTGTTACTTTTTGACCTAAGTAGTAATTGACATTAAATACGTTTTGTTTATATTACTTTATAATTGCTGTTAATAAATATTAAAGTGGAAAAGTTCTTTATAGACTGACTCTAAATAACTAAACAGTTTGATAAAACACCGTGAAGATTGTTTAAAGCATTACTCAAAGTACAGATGCAGGGGCGAGATTTGTAAAATCGAAGAGTCGTATGTTGCGCGAAACAAACGCAATGTATCGAAAGGAGCAACGCTAATATTCAAGGAAAGCCATTCTTTAGGCATTAGAGAAGTTTGTTTCGATGGAGGTATATAAAACAGATGGAGGCTGGAGGCAAGGCACCGGGCTTAGCGCAGAGACGCCCCGCCATCTTATATATTTCAATAACAATGTCTTTGGAGACCCATTGAAAGCGCTCCTTCTATCTTTCTAACCTAACATATTCCGAACAAACACTACGACACAAGGAATTACAAGTTGTTTCGCCTCGCGTTCTTTCTACCTTACATAAGAACTGGCGGTGTTCTAGCTTCGCTCTATTTCTAATTATTTGCAGTCTCATAATAATATAATATAAATAATCATAATAAATATTGCCAAGTTCAATACGACATTGTATCAATCTGATTCATAATCTGTCAAACACGTTCACATCTTCAAGCTTTAATACGCATTCCCCAATAATATATTATACAATCAGGTTTGATATATTCGTTCAATCCAGGTTACCTTATAAATTGTACAGAAAGCTTGTTCTATTTTAGTAATAAATACTGTTTTTTCGTTTTTTTCTGTTAGTTCACACTATCCTTATATATATACACACACACACATATATATATATATATATATATATATATATATATATATATATATATATATATATATATACATATATATATATATTGGTCATGTTATCAGTCGTAATTAAGTCAAATTTATTCATCCACACAAGTTCAAATTATTTTTTTTTAACTTGTAGATGGCAATTGATGGCAATACAGATTTTTCAAATATTAATTAATGAATTAAATTTAATATGAATTAATTTTAGTTTTATATGGGAGAAAAACGTTTCAT
>JBAIZL010000004.1:149177231-149179731 GCA_036971475.1 Prosapia bicincta | reverse complement strand
GAATCTGCCGAGACGTTTGTCATACTGGAAAGAGACAGAGGTATCGTCTCGCAAAACCAACGTGAGCGATAGGAAGGTGGGAGAGGATAGACAGAACGTAGCTGAACTGAGTGGGGCGTGAATCTGCCGAGACGTTTGTCATACTGGAAAGAGACAGAGGTATCGTCTCGCAAAACCAACGTGAGCGATAGGAAGGTGGGAGAGGATAGACAGAACATAGCTGAACTGAGTGGGGCGTGAATCTGCCGATCTGCCGAGACGTTTGTCATACTGGAAAGAGACAGAGGTATCGTCTCGCAAAACCAATGTGAGCGATAGGAAGGTGGGAGAGGATAGACAGAACATAGCTGAACTGAGTGGGGCGTGAATCTGCCGATCTGCCGAGACGTTTGTCATACTGAAAAGAAGCAGAGATATCGTCTCGCAACACCAACGTTAAAGATAGGAAGGTGGGAGAGGATAGACAGAACGTAGCTGAACTGAGAGTAACGTGAATCTGCTGTGACGTTCGGAATACTGGAAAGAAACTGAGATATCGTCTCGTAACACCAACGTGAGGGATAGGAAGGTGGGAGAGAATAGACAGAATGTAGCTGAACTGAGAGGGGCGTGAATCTGCCGAGACGTTTGTCATATTGGAAAGAGACAGATGTATCGTCTCGCAACACCAACGTGAGGGATAGGAAGGTGGGAGAGGATAGACAGAACGTAGCTGAACTGAGAGGGGCGTGAATCTGCCGAGACGTTTATCTGTTGATTATTGAAATATTTGTTGAAATCAAAGGAAACGAGAAATGCGTTTCAATTTAGAAGAATACTGTTGACATTAATTTGGTTTATTTGCGTTGTGTGTGTGTGTGTGTGTGTGTGTGAGCGCGTGTGAGTGAGTATGTGTTATTTAAATGCGTAGCTATTATAAATATATAAGCTAAATATTCACTATTATCGAATCAGAAAATCAGTATTGATATAAAAAAACGTATTTGTGAAAAGTACCGAACAGTTATAAATGCACCTCAGACTCAAAAGACGAATCAAGGCGTTGTGTAGGCAATTTAATGTCAGAGTTAAGAGTAGCCGATAATATTAGTAACGTTCACCAGTAAAGGAGGAAAATTCATCACAATTTTCCATTTTTAAAAGTATAAAAAAATAGTATTTAATTCCAGATTAAAACCAGCTGTTGGGCGGTTCTGGTTGAAAGTGGTGCGTTAACGACTTGACGAAAGTAAAATCTGGCCGCATTTTGTCCCACGTGTAATATAGTTGTCAAAACACTGGGAACCTCTTACCGCAAAGCCGTGTCCTGTAAAAAGCTGCTCTCCCGATTATCATTTCACTTCGACTTAAAAGCCACTCCACCTAACCCCCTTCACTCCACTTCGCCGCATCCCTTTCTATACAATACGACAAAAGTACACTTATTTACAGCCGCCTTTTACTTTCTATTGCGTGGCGCATAGCGAGACGCGGTAAATTATCTCCGAGCCTTCGACAACCTTGCAACTGTCTGGAAACAAATTCAGAGGGAATGTACTCTTGTGTTAATAAAACAACAAATGCTATCGCCAAAGACAAAAAAGAAGTAAACAAAAGAAAAGAACAAAAAGAAGTTCCCAAGACAACATGGATAAAAATAATGTGACTTTACAGAGAAGTGTTACTTCAAATAACGTTTTTATTATAAGAAAAGTAATTTTATGGTAAACGTACTCAGACAAAACGTTTTCAGAGTCACTGCCGCCCTAGAGCGATCGATAATGTTTAGTGTCAGTAAGTTTACCATAAAATTACTTACATTGTAATAAGGCAAATCGTTAATTAGATCAAAACTAATAAATATAAAACCTTTTGGAGGCGACGAAAAAAAGCCTTTGACATAGATAGCCGGATGTTATCAGCCTACAGACTGTTGCTTTGGCAAGCTCAGGAAATATATCTTTGGCGTGTGGACAACTTCCAGGATGAGGTCCGGAAGTTTTTCGAAAGACCTATCAGTGATGCCTGTACAGTTTCAGTTCGACGAGTGATTCACCTCAGGGTGACATGTGGGCAACCTCCGAATGTCGTATAAACAACCTCCAAGTGACATGTAGGCCACCTCCGGATAACGTTTCGACATCCTCCTAGTGACATTTGAGCAACCTCGGGTGAGTGACGTTTGAGTGACATGTTGGCAACTTCCGGGTGATGTATGGACAACCTCCAAGTAACATGTGGGCAACCTCCGAGTAACGTATAGACATCCTTCAAGTGACATCTGGAGAACCTCTGGGTGACGTATGGACAACCTCTGAGTTACTTTGGGGCAAACTTCCAGATACCTATCAGTGATATCAGTGCAGCCTCAAGGTGACGTATGGATAACTTCCGGGTGACGTATAGACAACCTCAGGGTGATATTCAAACAAATTTTGGGAAACCTATTAGTGACGTCTGTACAACCTCAGGGATAAGTATCACAACCTCCGTGAGACGTTCGAGCAACAGTAGACACTTG
>JBAIZL010000004.1:149052231-149174731 GCA_036971475.1 Prosapia bicincta | reverse complement strand
TAAAACGTAGGAGACCTCCAATCATCCACTGCTCTTCAGTCTCAGATAATAGAATTAGAGGTATCTTCTTGCCTACACCAACGTACAGAGATAGGAAGGTAGAAGATGATAGAACTTAGGAGACCTCCAATCATCCATAGCTCTTCAGTCTCAGATAATAGAATTAGCGGTATCTTCTTGCCTACACCAACGTACTGAGATAGAAAGGTAGAAGATGATAGAACGTAGGAGACCTCCAATCATCCATAGCTCTTCAGTCTCAGATAATAGAATTAGAGGTATCTTCTTGCCTACACCAACGTACTGAGATAGAAAGGTAGAAGATGATAGAACGTAGGAGACCTCCAATCATCCACAGCTCTTCAGTCTCAGAAATTAGATATTAGAGGTATCTTCTTGCCTACACCAACGTACAGAGATAGGAAGGTAGAAGATGATAGAACGTAGGAGACCTCCAATCATCCACTGCTCTTCAGTCTCAGATAATAGAATTAGAGGTATCTTCTTGCCTACACTAACGTACAGAGATAGGAAGGTAGAAGATTATAGAACGTAGGAGACCTACAATCCTCCACAGCTCTTCAGTCTCAGATAATAGAATTAGAGGTATCTTCTTGCCTACACCAAGGTACAGAGATAGGAAGGTAGAAGATGATAGAACTTAGGAGACCTCCAATCATCCATAGCTCTTCAGTCTCAGATAATAGAATTAGAGGTATCTTCTTGCCTACACCAACGTACTGAGATAGGAAGGTAGAAGATGATAGAACGTAGGAGACCTCCAATCATCCATAGCTCTTCAGTCTCAGAAATTAGATATTAGCGGTATCTTCTTGCCTACACCAACGTACAGAGATAGGAAGGTAGAAGATGATAGAACTTAGGAGACCTCCAATCATCCATAGCTCTTCAGTCTCAGAAATTAGATATTAGCGGTATCTTCTTGCCTACACCAACGTACAGAGATAGGAAGGTAGAAGATGATAGAACGTAGGAGACCTCCAATCATCCACTGCCCTTCAGTCTCAGATAATAGAATTAGAGGTATCTTCTTGCCTACACCAACGTACAGAGATAGGAAGGTAGAAGATGATAGAACTTAGGAGACTTCCAATCATCCATAGCTCTTCAGTCTCAGATAATAGAATTAGAGGTATCTTCTTGCCTACACCAAGGTACAGAGATAGGAAGGTAGAAGATGATAGAACTTAGGAGACCTCCAATCATCCATAGCTCTTCAGGCTCAGATAATAGAATTAGAGGTATCTTCTTGCCTACACCAACGTACTGAGATAGGAAGGTAGAAGATGATAGAACGTAGGAGACCTCCAATCATCCATAGCTCTTCAGTCTCAGAAATTAGATATTAGCGGTATCTTCTTGCCTACACCAACGTACAGAGATAGGAAGGTAGAAGATGATAGAACTTAGGAGACCTCCAATCATCCATAGCTCTTCAGTCTCAGAAATTAGAATTAGAGGTATCTTCTTGCCTACACCAACGTACAGAGATAGGAAAGTAGAAGATGATAGAACGTAGGAGACCTCCAATCATCCACTGCTCTTCAGTCTCAGATAATAGAATTAGAGGTATCTTCTTGCCTACACCAACGTACAGAGATAGGAAGGTAGAAGATGATAGAACTTAGGAGACCTCCAATCATCCATAGCTCTTCAGTCTCAGATAATAGAATTAGCGGTATCTTCTTGCCTACACCAACGTACTGAGATAGAAAGGTAGAAGATGATAGAACGTAGGAGACCTCCAATCATCCATAGCTCTTCAGTCTCATATAATAGAATTAGAGGTATCTTCTTGCCCACACCAACGTACTGAGATAGGAAGGTAGAAGATGATAGAACGTAGGAGACCTCCAATCATCCATAGCTCTTCAGTCTCAGAAATTAGATATTAGCGGTATCTTCTTGCCTACACCAACGTACAGAGATAGGAAGGTAGAAGATGATAGAACGTAGGAGACCTCCAATCATCCATAGCTCTTCAGTCTCAGAAATTAGAATTAGAGGTATCTTCTTGCCTACACCAACGTACAGAGATAGGAAGGTAGAAGATGATAAAACGTAGGAGACCTCCAATCATCCACTGCTCTTCAGTCTCAGATAATAGAATTAGAGGTATCTTCTTGCCTACACCAAGGTACAGAGATAGGAAGGTAGAAGATGATAGAACTTAGGAGACCTCTAATCATCCATAGCTCTTCAGTCTCAGATAATAGAATTAGAGGTATCTTCTTGCCTACACCAACGTACTGAGATAGGAAGGTAGAAGATGATAGAACGTAGGAGACCTCCAATCATCCATAGCTCTTCAGTCTCAGAAATTAGATATTAGCGGTATCTTCTTGCCTACACCAACGTACAGAGATAGGAAGGTAGAAGATGATAGAACTTAGGAGACCTCCAATCATCCATAGCTCTTCAGTCTCAGAAATTAGATATTAGCGGTATCTTCTTGCCTACACCAACGTACAGAGATAGGAAGGTAGAAGATGATAGAACTTAGGAGACTTCCAATCATCCATAGCTCTTCAGTCTCAGATAATAGAATTAGAGGTATCTTCTTGCCTACACCAAGGTACAGAGATAGGAAGGTAGAAGATGATAGAACTTAGGAGACCTCCAATCATCCATAGCTCTTCAGGCTCAGATAATAGAATTAGAGGTATCTTCTTGCCTACACCAACGTACTGAGATAGGAAGGTAGAAGATGATAGAACGTAGGAGACCTCCAATCATCCATAGCTCTTCAGTCTCAGAAATTAGATATTAGCGGTATCTTCTTGCCTACACCAACGTACAGAGATAGGAAGGTAGAAGATGATAGAACTTAGGAGACCTCCAATCATCCATAGCTCTTCAGTCTCAGAAATTAGAATTAGAGGTATCTTCTTGCCTACACCAACGTACAGAGATAGGAAAGTAGAAGATGATAGAACGTAGGAGACCTCCAATCATCCACTGCTCTTCAGTCTCAGATAATAGAATTAGAGGTATCTTCTTGCCTACACCAACGTACAGAGATAGGAAGGTAGAAGATGATAGAACTTAGGAGACCTCCAATCATCCATAGCTCTTCAGTCTCAGATAATAGAATTAGCGGTATCTTCTTGCCTACACCAACGTACTGAGATAGAAAGGTAGAAGATGATAGAACGTAGGAGACCTCCAATCATCCATAGCTCTTCAGTCTCATATAATAGAATTAGAGGTATCTTCTTGCCCACACCAACGTACTGAGATAGGAAGGTAGAAGATGATAGAACTTAGGAGACCTCCAATCATCCATAGCTCTTCAGTCTCAGATAATAGAATTAGCGGTATCTTCTTGCCTACACCAACGTACTGAGATAGAAAGGTAGAAGATGATAGAACGTAGGAGACCTCCAATCATCCATAGCTCTTCAGTCTCAGATAATAGAATTAGAGGTATCTTCTTGCCTACACCAACGTACTGAGATAGAAAGGTAGAAGATGATAGAACGTAGGAGACCTCCAATCATCCATAGCTCTTCAGTCTCAGAAATTAGATATTAGAGGTATCTTCTTGCCTACACCAACGTACAGAGATAGGAAGGTAGAAGATGATAGAACGTAGGAGACCTCCAATCATCCACTGCTCTTCAGTCTCAGATAATAGAATTAGAGGTATCTTCTTGCCTACACTAACGTACAGAGATAGGAAGGTAGAAGATTATAGAACGTAGGAGACCTACAATCCTTAACAGCTCTTCAGTCTCAGATAATAGAATTAGAGGTATCTTCTTGCCTACACCAAGGTACAGAGATAGGAAGGTAGAAGATGATAGAACTTAGGAGACCTCTAATCATCCATAGCTCTTCAGTCTCAGATAATAGAATTAGAGGTATCTTCTTGCCTACACCAACGTACTGAGATAGGAAGGTAGAAGATGATAGAACGTAGGAGACCTCCAATCATCCATAGCTCTTCAGTCTCAGAAATTAGATATTAGCGGTATCTTCTTGCCTACACCAACGTACAGAGATAGGAAGGTAGAAGATGATAGAACTTAGGAGACCTCCAATCATCCATAGCTCTTCAGTCTCAGAAATTAGATATTAGCGGTATCTTCTTGCCTACACCAACGTACAGAGATAGGAAGGTAGAAGATGATAGAACGTAGGAGACCTCCAATCATCCACTGCCCTTCAGTCTCAGATAATAGAATTAGAGGTATCTTCTTGCCTACACCAACGTACAGAGATAGGAAGGTAGAAGATGATAGAACTTAGGAGACTTCCAATCATCCATAGCTCTTCAGTCTCAGATAATAGAATTAGAGGTATCTTCTTGCCTACACCAAGGTACAGAGATAGGAAGGTAGAAGATGATAGAACTTAGGAGACCTCCAATCATCCATAGCTCTTCAGGCTCAGATAATAGAATTAGAGGTATCTTCTTGCCTACACCAACGTACTGAGATAGGAAGGTAGAAGATGATAGAACGTAGGAGACCTCCAATCATCCATAGCTCTTCAGTCTCAGAAATTAGATATTAGCGGTATCTTCTTGCCTACACCAACGTACAGAGATAGGAAGGTAGAAGATGATAGAACTTAGGAGACCTCCAATCATCCATAGCTCTTCAGTCTCAGAAATTAGAATTAGAGGTATCTTCTTGCCTACACCAACGTACAGAGATAGGAAAGTAGAAGATGATAGAACGTAGGAGACCTCCAATCATCCACTGCTCTTCAGTCTCAGATAATAGAATTAGAGGTATCTTCTTGCCTACACCAACGTACAGAGATAGGAAGGTAGAAGATGATAGAACTTAGGAGACCTCCAATCATCCATAGCTCTTCAGTCTCAGATAATAGAATTAGCGGTATCTTCTTGCCTACACCAACGTACTGAGATAGAAAGGTAGAAGATGATAGAACGTAGGAGACCTCCAATCATCCATAGCTCTTCAGTCTCATATAATAGAATTAGAGGTATCTTCTTGCCCACACCAACGTACTGAGATAGGAAGGTAGAAGATGATAGAACGTAGGAGACCTCCAATCATCCATAGCTCTTCAGTCTCAGAAATTAGATATTAGCGGTATCTTCTTGCCTACACCAACGTACAGAGATAGGAAGGTAGAAGATGATAGAACTTAGGAGACCTCCAATCATCCATAGCTCTTCAGTCTCAGATAATAGAATTAGAGGTATCTTCTTGCCTACACCAACGTACAGAGATAGGAAGGTAGAAGATGATAGAACTTAGGAGACCTCCAATCATCCATAGCTCTTCAGTCTCAGATAATAGAATTAGCGGTATCTTCTTGCCTACACCAACGTACTGAGATAGAAAGGTAGAAGATGATAGAACGTAGGAGACCTCCAATCATCCATAGCTCTTCAGTCTCAGATAATAGAATTAGAGGTATCTTCTTGCCTACACCAACGTACTGAGATAGAAAGGTAGAAGATGATAGAACGTAGGAGACCTCCAATCATCCATAGCTCTTCAGTCTCAGAAATTAGATATTAGAGGTATCTTCTTGCCTACACCAACGTACAGAGATAGGAAGGTAGAAGATGATAGAACGTAGGAGACCTCCAATCATCCACTGCTCTTCAGTCTCAGATAATAGAATTAGAGGTATCTTCTTGCCTACACTAACGTACAGAGATAGGAAGGTAGAAGATTATAGAACGTAGGAGACCTACAATCCTTAACAGCTCTTCAGTCTCAGATAATAGAATTAGAGGTATCTTCTTGCCTACACCAAGGTACAGAGACAGGAAGGTAGAAGATGATAGAACTTAGGAGACCTCTAATCATCCATAGCTCTTCAGTCTCAGATAATAGAATTAGAGGTATCTTCTTGCCTACACCAACGTACTGAGATAGGAAGGTAGAAGATGATAGAACGTAGGAGACCTCCAATCATCCATAGCTCTTCAGTCTCAGAAATTAGATATTAGCGGTATCTTCTTGCCTACACCAACGTACAGAGATAGGAAGGTAGAAGATGATAGAACTTAGGAGACCTCCAATCATCCATAGCTCTTCAGTCTCAGAAATTAGATATTAGCGGTATCTTCTTGTATACACCAACGTACAGAGATAGGAAGGTAGAAGATGATAGAACGTAGGAGACCTCCAATCATCCACTGCCCTTCAGTCTCAGATAATAGAATTAGAGGTATCTTCTTGCCTACACCAACGTACAGAGATAGGAAGGTAGAAGATGATAGAACTTAGGAGACTTCCAATCATCCATAGCTCTTCAGTCTCAGATAATAGAATTAGAGGTATCTTCTTGCCTACACCAAGGTACAGAGATAGGAAGGTAGAAGATGATAGAACTTAGGAGACCTCCAATCATCCATAGCTCTTCAGTCTCAGAAATTAGATATTAGCGGTATCTTCTTGCCTACACCAACGTACAGAGATAGGAAGGTAGAAGATGATAGAACTTAGGAGACCTCCAATCATCCATAGCTCTTCAGTCTCAGAAATTAGAATTAGAGGTATCTTCTTGCCTACACCAACGTACAGAGATAGGAAAGTAGAAGATGATAGAACGTAGGAGACCTCCAATCATCCACTGCTCTTCAGTCTCAGATAATAGAATTAGAGGTATCTTCTTGCCTACACCAACGTACAGAGATAGGAAGGTAGAAGATGATAGAACTTAGGAGACCTCCAATCATCCATAGCTCTTCAGTCTCAGATAATAGAATTAGCGGTATCTTCTTGCCTACACCAACGTACTGAGATAGAAAGGTAGAAGATGATAGAACGTAGGAGACCTCCAATCATCCATAGCTCTTCAGTCTCAAATAATAGAATTAGAGGTATCTTCTTGCCCACACCAACGTACTGAGATAGGAAGGTAGAAGATGATAGAACTTAGGAGACCTCCAATCATCCATAGCTCTTCAGTCTCAGATAATAGAATTAGCGGTATCTTCTTGCCTACACCAACGTACTGAGATAGAAAGGTAGAAGATGATAGAACGTAGGAGACCTCCAATCATCCATAGCTCTTCAGTCTCAGATAATAGAATTAGAGGTATCTTCTTGCCTACACCAACGTACTGAGATAGAAAGGTAGAAGATGATAGAACGTAGGAGACCTCCAATCATCCATAGCTCTTCAGTCTCAGAAATTAGATATTAGAGGTATCTTCTTGCCTACACCAACGTACAGAGATAGGAAGGTAGAAGATGATAGAACGTAGGAGACCTCCAATCATCCACTGCTCTTCAGTCTCAGATAATAGAATTAGAGGTATCTTCTTGCCTACACTAACGTACAGAGATAGGAAGGTAGAAGATTATAGAACGTAGGAGACCTACAATCCTCCACAGCTCTTCAGTCTCAGATAATAGAATTAGAGGTATCTTCTTGCCTACACCAAGGTACAGAGATAGGAAGGTAGAAGATGATAGAACTTAGGAGACCTCTAATCATCCATAGCTCTTCAGTCTCAGATAATAGAATTAGAGGTATCTTCTTGCCTACACCAACGTACTGAGATAGGAAGGTAGAAGATGATAGAACGTAGGAGACCTCCAATCATCCATAGCTCTTCAGTCTCAGAAATTAGATATTAGCGGTATCTTCTTGCCTACACCAACGTACAGAGATAGGAAGGTAGAAGATGATAGAACTTAGGAGACCTCCAATCATCCATAGCTCTTCAGTCTCAGAAATTAGATATTAGCGGTATCTTCTTGCCTACACCAACGTACAGAGATAGGAAGGTAGAAGATGATAGAACGTAGGAGACCTCCAATCATCCACTGCCCTTCAGTCTCAGATAATAGAATTAGAGGTATCTTCTTGCCTACACCAACGTACAGAGATAGGAAGGTAGAAGATGATAGAACTTAGGAGACTTCCAATCATCCATAGCTCTTCAGTCTCAGATAATAGAATTAGAGGTATCTTCTTGCCTACACCAAGGTACAGAGATAGGAAGGTAGAAGATGATAGAACTTAGGAGACCTCCAATCATCCATAGCTCTTCAGGCTCAGATAATAGAATTAGAGGTATCTTCTTGCCTACACCAACGTACTGAGATAGGAAGGTAGAAGATGATAGAACGTAGGAGACCTCCAATCATCCATAGCTCTTCAGTCTCAGAAATTAGATATTAGCGGTATCTTCTTGCCTACACCAACGTACAGAGATAGGAAGGTAGAAGATGATAGAACTTAGGAGACCTCCAATCATCCATAGCTCTTCAGTCTCAGAAATTAGAATTAGAGGTATCTTCTTGCCTACACCAACGTACAGAGATAGGAAAGTAGAAGATGATAGAACGTAGGAGACCTCCAATCATCCACTGCTCTTCAGTCTCAGATAATAGAATTAGAGGTATCTTCTTGCCTACACCAACGTACAGAGATAGGAAGGTAGAAGATGATAGAACGTAGGAGACCTCCAATCATCCATAGCTCTTCAGTCTCATATAATAGAATTAGAGGTATCTTCTTGCCCACACCAACGTACTGAGATAGGAAGGTAGAAGATGATAGAACGTAGGAGACCTCCAATCATCCATAGCTCTTCAGTCTCAGAAATTAGATATTAGCGGTATCTTCTTGCCTACACCAACGTACAGAGATAGGAAGGTAGAAGATGATAGAACTTAGGAGACCTCCAATCATCCATAGCTCTTCAGTCTCAGAAATTAGAATTAGAGGTATCTTCTTGCCTACACCAACGTACAGAGATAGGAAGGTAGAAGATGATAAAACGTAGGAGACCTCCAATCATCCACTGCTCTTCAGTCTCAGATAATAGAATTAGAGGTATCTTCTTGCCTACACCAACGTACAGAGATAGGAAGGTAGAAGATGATAGAACTTAGGAGACCTCCAATCATCCATAGCTCTTCAGTCTCAGATAATAGAATTAGCGGTATCTTCTTGCCTACACCAACGTACTGAGATAGAAAGGTAGAAGATGATAGAACGTAGGAGACCTCCAATCATCCATAGCTCTTCAGTCTCAGATAATAGAATTAGAGGTATCTTCTTGCCTACACCAACGTACTGAGATAGAAAGGTAGAAGATGATAGAACGTAGGAGACCTCCAATCATCCATAGCTCTTCAGTCTCAGAAATTAGATATTAGAGGTATCTTCTTGCCTACACCAACGTACAGAGATAGGAAGGTAGAAGATGATAGAACGTAGGAGACCTCCAATCATCCACTGCTCTTCAGTCTCAGATAATAGAATTAGAGGTATCTTCTTGCCTACACTAACGTACAGAGATAGGAAGGTAGAAGATTATAGAACGTAGGAGACCTACAATCCTTAACAGCTCTTCAGTCTCAGATAATAGAATTAGAGGTATCTTCTTGCCTACACCAAGGTACAGAGATAGGAAGGTAGAAGATGATAGAACTTAGGAGACCTCTAATCATCCATAGCTCTTCAGTCTCAGATAATAGAATTAGAGGTATCTTCTTGCCTACACCAACGTACTGAGATAGGAAGGTAGAAGATGATAGAACGTAGGAGACCTCCAATCATCCATAGCTCTTCAGTCTCAGAAATTAGATATTAGCGGTATCTTCTTGCCTACACCAACGTACAGAGATAGGAAGGTAGAAGATGATAGAACTTAGGAGACCTCCAATCATCCATAGCTCTTCAGTCTCAGAAATTAGATATTAGCGGTATCTTCTTGCCTACACCAACGTACAGAGATAGGATGGTAGAAGATGATAGAACGTAGGAGACCTCCAATCATCCACTGCCCTTCAGTCTCAGATAATAGAATTAGAGGTATCTTCTTGCCTACACCAACGTACAGAGATAGGAAGGTAGAAGATGATAGAACGTAGGAGACTTCCAATCATCCATAGCTCTTCAGTCTCAGATAATAGAATTAGAGGTATCTTCTTGCCTACACCAAGGTACAGAGATAGGAAGGTAGAAGATGATAGAACTTAGGAGACCTCCAATCATCCATAGCTCTTCAGGCTCAGATAATAGAATTAGAGGTATCTTCTTGCCTACACCAACGTACTGAGATAGGAAGGTAGAAGATGATAGAACGTAGGAGACCTCCAATCATCCATAGCTCTTCAGTCTCAGAAATTAGATATTAGCGGTATCTTCTTGCCTACACCAACGTACAGAGATAGGAAGGTAGAAGATGATAGAACTTAGGAGACCTCCAATCATCCATAGCTCTTCAGTCTCAGAAATTAGAATTAGAGGTATCTTCTTGCCTACACCAACGTACAGAGATAGGAAAGTAGAAGATGATAGAACGTAGGAGACCTCCAATCATCCACTGCTCTTCAGTCTCAGATAATAGAATTAGAGGTATCTTCTTGCCTACACCAACGTACAGAGATAGGAAGGTAGAAGATGATAGAACTTAGGAGACCTCCAATCATCCATAGCTCTTCAGTCTCAGATAATAGAATTAGCGGTATCTTCTTGCCTACACCAACGTACTGAGATAGAAAGGTAGAAGATGATAGAACGTAGGAGACCTCCAATCATCCATAGCTCTTCAGTCTCAGATAATAGAATTAGAGGTATCTTCTTGCCTACACCAACGTACTGAGATAGAAAGGTAGAAGATGATAGAACGTAGGAGACCTCCAATCATCCATAGCTCTTCAGTCTCAGAAATTAGATATTAGAGGTATCTTCTTGCCTACACCAACGTACAGAGATAGGAAGTAGAAGATGATAGAACGTAGGAGACCTCCAATCATCCACTGCTCTTCAGTCTCAGATAGTAGAATTAGAGGTATCTTCTTGCCTACACTAACGTACAGAGATAGGAAGGTAGAAGATTATAGAACGTAGGAGACCTACAATCCTCCACAGCTCTTCAGTCTCAGATAATAGAATTAGAGGTATCTTCTTGCCTACACCAACGTACAGAGATAGGAAGGTAGAAGATGATAGAACGTAGGAGACCTACAATCCTCCACAGCTCTTCAGTCTCAGATAATAGAATTAGAGGTATCTTCTTGCCTACACCAACGTACAGAGATAGGAAGGTAGAAGATGATAGAACGTAGGAGACCGCCAATCCATAGCTCTTCAGTCTCAGATAATAGAATTAGAGGTATCTTCTTGCCTACACTAATGTACAGGCATAGGATAAATATAAGTATATAAAAGCATAACTTTATAATATTCTATATAATTGCCTTTGACTGTTGAGAAGTCTGTAACATACATAAATAAAAGCATTTGTACATATATCACTCGCGTTCGCACGATTGCACGCCCCCCCCCCACACACACGCACACACACACACACACACAGTTCTATGTATATTGACAATGTTTTATTACTGGTAATACAAATCATTCAGAGAGCAGTTAACTTTTTAATTTAATGCTACACACACACACACACACACACACACACACACACACACACACACACACACACACACACACAGATGTGTATGTGCCAGGTAGGGTGTTTGATGTTCAAGTCCCTAAATTTCCCAAGTCCCTATACCTAATACCAATTACTGTGCATTGAATGACAATCAATCAAAGCGTGTCTTAATATGTGTACATTAGTAGGGTACGAGGGGAATTAGTTCTACGGAATTAAAATATAACTGGCCTTAACTGTCCAACTAGATCGTTTAACAGACATTTAATGCTAAGATAAAATGGCGTTTAACGCGCAATCTGGTGCCCAAGTTAATGTATCAATTTCCTGTGTTGCTCACGCATTAGAATCGATTTTTTGTCTAATTACATTCAATTCTGCGACTTTATGCTTCACTGTCAACTACACAGAGTCACAACACTGGTTTTAGCTATATTCTCTTAGAGATAATTATTGCGATTTGTAACGACGTACTGTTTGGACGTTGACAACATAAAACTAAAAGCAAGTTTTAGAAACTTTTTTTAGTTTCCACTAGAGAGCACGTCAAGTAGAAGAATCGGTTTGCTTACATGCCGTACGTTTCCTCCGGGATAGAGTCAGCAACCGTCTCCCTGTGAATAGAACTAAAAAAAAGGATAAATAATAACTCAAGTATGAGAGAAAGGTGAGAACGAGAACACGGATGATTAGAAATTAAGGAATCAGTTTAGTAAAACTCTACAAGAATAATAAAAACGTCTACCACTTACTGGTGTAGATATTAGTAGTTTAAATATTATGAAAAGTACCTCTGAGACGACGCATCTATGAATGGTTAAATGATCTAGTTTGTTAAAAGCTCAGATCAAGAACTGTGTAACGAATATGATATTAGACTGAATGACGAATAATCCAGCTGGCGGTGGAGAATCCAAGAATTTATTGTTTGTTTTAGCACATAACCATTGAGATGTTGATATTAGTTTAAATCGGCTTCTAATACAAGTAGTAAGCACGTTGCTTTACAAGATTGTATAATTATTTAGTCATGCTTTTCATTAATATCAGCATATATTCTAAGGAATTATTTATATGTAAAAATAAGAGCAATACAAATACAAGAATAATTCACGGAATTATACAATTCAAAGCTTTTAGCTGGCAAACAGTACCAACATCCTCAGAAATTATAATCAATTGAAATCCTCAGGAAAAGCTTTGAATTGTATAATTCGGTGGATTATTCTTGTATTTGTATATCTCTTATTTCTTTCATTGTTGCACAAGTATACATTGTTATATATATAGTGAGAGAGAGAGAGGAGGGGAAGAGAATAAGATTTAGAAAAGAAATGAAACTAAGGAAAAACAGAAAAAAATAAACTACGATAGAATGCGCAAGAGAGCTCTTGCACGCGCTCCTCCATACACATACATACACACACATTCTTTCAACATTATAAATCGAGCAAATGTTATTTTGTATGTATGTATGTTATATGTGTGGACGTGCGTGTGGGCGTGCGTGTGCGCGCGCGTGCGAGCACACAAAATAAATATTCCAAGATTCGAAATCCATTCGGTAGACTGCTATATCTTCTGGTAATTATATTTTTATAAAAATAGTTTCTAAATTTTTAGTCAATATCTAAGCTTAAATATATTTTAATCACTAGTTCCAATCTGAAGGAGTTCCCTTAATACTGTTTGCACTACTCCCCTGGAGTGCAAATTGCATACCTCGAACGCCGTATTTGTTTTTACAATGACCGCTATTGTTCATTCAGTGAAAGAATATTGGAATATACAGTAAAAAAAAACAGTATCTAGATAATCCCTTCATGTTTAGTTTTATTTATTATTAAAACGTATTCTCTTCATAAAATTAAACAACCCCTTATACGCACGACATACTCATTAAGAATTTTCCACACTTTTTTTTTAAAACTTTACTGTTTAAAATTGGCGAGCAAATGTGAACTATGTTGAACGTGATACAGACTAATTGGAACTATTTATTTTAATTGGAAGTAAAAGCAAATCGTATCGTTGTTCCTCGTCCCTTCATAGCTATAGTTCCTCTAGAATAATGAAGGACGCGGAGGTTTTCTTGTAACTGATGTTTTCATTTTTCAGGACTACATTGCTGCATGGAACAAGGTGAGATTAAATGTTTCATACAGAAAGACCCTGATATGATTTATACCACGACTAAATTCTTTGAAAAATAATAGTTCTGCCTGTAAGATCCACAACTAAAATATTCAACAAACAAGAGGTGCCTCTCTGTCACGTGGTTAATAATCTCGCCACAATGTCAAACACAGAAATATAAAACAAAAATATACGACGATCCACAAAAAAATAATTAGATAAATAATAAATAAATTGATAATATTATGAATTAATATTTAAGTCACACATTCTCATTTGTAGTTATTACCTCGGGATTATATACTTCTATTTATGGACTTGTGATTAGGGCTTATATGCTTTCAGCAATAACTTTATGTTTGGGGAGGTGGTAATAGTTGACAATCAAGACATCTAATGTCCCAGATATTTCATGAAGACCTCTCAGGCAGTTGTTTTGGCACGTTTGCAAGGTCACTTATCTGA
This sequence comes from Prosapia bicincta, assembly GCA_036971475.1. Classification (NCBI taxonomy): domain Eukaryota; kingdom Metazoa; phylum Arthropoda; class Insecta; order Hemiptera; family Cercopidae; genus Prosapia; species Prosapia bicincta. The sequence continues at coordinate 149,160,753 of JBAIZL010000004.1, read as the reverse complement.
AGTGAACCTACTCTCTATCGAGGTCACAAAGAGGAGAGGAGCCCTGCTCAAAGGAAGGAGGCTAACGATGGAATTATGGAGGACTATGGGGACCTGGATTAAAACATCCCCTAGAACAAGGAACAGGAGAAATATCTGACGTCGTGTGGTCAAGGTCGCTTACCTAAGTAGTTTTACTCTTAACTGGTAAAGAGAGGTGTCCATGTGTTTCATCCCCTTGGTTAAGAAAAAAAGGTTAAGGATAACGTTTTCTTTACTTAGTGTTATAATACCTTGTGGGAATAAGGACATATTCCAAAAATTGAAGGTATATTTACGTTTAAACGTAAAAACTTTATAGGACCATTTAAATTATATATATATATATATATATATATATATCATTTAAACTGTCTCATGTATCTGTCTTTATATACATAAACTATATATTCCAGTATATTTTTTTGCCTAACATTATACTTATTTCTCTTGTTGACGCTTTTCGGAATGACTCCATTATCAAAACTTGAATAGTAGTGTTCGTCTAAATCTTGAGTTCTTTATATACTGTTAGCCACGCCTCCAACTCTTGCAGACCTCGCTCCCTATTGGGACCTCTGCTAGTGGTGGGGACGTGGCCAGCAGGGTATAAAGACGAACTCAAGATTTGAGTGAACAGTACTAAACAAGTTTTGAAAATGGAGTCATTCCGAAACGCGTCAACAAAGGAAAATAGTGTAATGTTAGGAAAGGCAGAAAAATGTGCTCGAATATATAGAAATATTCCAAACAGAAGCGAAGATAAGTAGGCTATATTAAGAATTTCAACTATTTAGCTAGTTAAATAATAACGAACTCTACTTAAACTGTTATTTATATCAGTTCGAGGTTTATATATATATATATATATATATATATATATATATATATATATATATATTACTCACAACTCACAAGCTAAACTGGTTTATAAATATTTACCCGCTACTCCCAGTAAGATTGTCCACGATCGCAAAAGGTAAGGACAACAAACGTCACTTCAGGACGAAAACCTCTTTGAACACGAAAAAACTAATTAGGGAAACTAGAATGAGGGGGATTAGGGATTGCCACCGCACTCTTGTATTTTGATTGGTTGCTTCATTAAATCGGCTGTTTGAACGGGGTCTTGATTGGTTGCCTTCCTCATTACAGTTATGGGTCGACGTGATTGCGTTTACAGTCTGAGGCAAAAACATCGTCCTAATGTGACCCACATTGTCGGTAATTTTCTCAAAACTTTATTCATCTTATACATTTTAAAAGTACATATACATTTTGTTATGCATATTAAATAAATTAGGTAATAAAATATATAGTAGATATAAGACGTAAAAATAAATTAAAATGCTTTAAATAACAGAATAAATTAAAAAGGTATGAAATTAACAATCAAGTTTTTGGTTTAGTTATACATTACTATTAAGCAAAGTGTCTTTATGTCCACAATTTTAACTTACTCTGCTTGTTATCCTAAAACATTGGTGTTACAACTTTTTTTTTCTCTCTCACCCTCCCTCTCTCTCTCTCACCACACACACACACACACACACACACACACACACACATACATATATATATATATATATATATATATGTACATATATATATATATATATATATATATATATATATATATATATATATATATGCGGTACATATTAAAATAGTTCACTCAAACTCTCACTATGCCACTAGTTTATTAATAGATACATACTTGTTTCGACAACGATGTTGCCTTCATCAGTGATTTGGCTACTAACCTCATGATGAAATCAACACCGTCATTACATATATATATATATATATATATATATATATATATATATATATATATATATATATATATTGTAATGCTTAAATGAAATTATTTTTTTGGGAAATACACATAGTTAAATGAAACATTTTCATAAACAATAATTTATATTTTACTTTAATTATTCGTTAAAGCTTTACGCTAACAGTATCAGCATTTTCAAAACTTACCACATAGTTTTTTGTAGTTTTATACGTCTACGTAGACTGTTTGAGCACTCTACGATTACATATTGTGTTAATATGCATATAGTACAAATGCGTACGCATTATACACATTAGGACATAGTACTCGGTAGGAAATTGTGTAGTCACATTTTTAGGACTATATTACATGAAGAGCCCATATGCAGTCTTAGAACTACAAAGATCTATGTAGTAAGTTTTGAACATTCGCTCTTCCCCAGCGAAAAGTTTAAACAAATAAGTAAAGTATAATAAAAATGTTTTTATGAAAGTGTTTTATTCACCTACTTACATACATGCACACGCATACACACGTGCACGCACACACTTACATAATATATATAAAAATGTAAAACATGTTGGTTTTCCCTCGTAATTGCAAATTTAGTATTGTTATCTCGGAAAGTTTACGTATATCAAAATAAATATTTTACACGAATTTCTATATCTATTGGACGTTGTATTCCCAGAGTATTCTCGAAACAAGTAATTAAACGTAAAGTAAGAAGTGAACGTTGACAGTAGGCGTTAAAATCTTCTGAGATCCTGAGCTAAATGTACTTTTCCTTGAAGGAACAGCTGAGTGATACAGAGGTCGGAAGTAATTATGAATCATGGACGCTGTCTGGTAGAGGGGACACTGCGCAAAATGAAAATATATTCTTACGCTAATAGACAAGTACATGAATTCGCTGTTATTCTTTGCCAGTGAAGAATGATTCGTTGAGGTTAGGATCAGAGAATGCACTCTGGAAGGGTCTCCGAGGGGGCGGGCAGACCTTTTAGTGTCATTACAATTAATTTAGCGCTAGAACTGAGGTTGCAGCAAATTTATCGAGAGCTAAAACGCTTTTAAATCGACCAAAACAATTGCATCGATTTCTAATCACGTCATATTATTTTCCAGTGGGACGTGATTTAAAAATTAAGGCGGTTGTGATTAGTTGGAAAAACTGACGCAAGTTGTGGCGATTTTGGGCCTTTTGAATATCTCAACGTTTGTAGATTGGGTACTCATGTACATTTCGTGAGAGCGTTCGCTCGATCTACAGCTTTTTTTGATTAATTGGCATACTAGTAAAATTATTTTTGGATTTGAAACTGTTTATATATATAGCCTGTATCAAAAAACGTTAAAATACAAATAAAATAGTATCTTAATTGTATTATTCAATTAAAATCTTTTCTTTGGCAAACAGTACCAACATTATCAGGAATAACAAACAATATTATGCAAATAATATTGTTTAGATTAGACGGTCTGTTCTAGATTAGACTCAACAACAGTGATGCTAAATCTATCACAATATTGTCAAACTGATTATAAGATTGTTAAATTTATTAACTTGCTGCCTTAATAAATTTGACAATATTGAAATAAATATGGCAATACTGTAGTTGAGTTTAATCTTACACGTATTTGTATGATATTCTTTATTATTCCTGATGATGTTGGTAATGTTTGCGACGAAAAGGTTTGAATTGTATATTACAATTAAATATTCTTGTATTTGTATATTCTCGTATTTTTTTATTATATACACCAGGCTATATACAGATATATAAACCGGTAAATTGAGATGACTAGAGATTAGCTAGTTCAAAGGCAAAAAAATAATACAGTTTTTGAATCCAATTTAAACCCGTGCCTCCCAACCGAATGACTAGCGTCTCGCCAAGACAAGAAGGGGGGAGGGGCTATGTATTAGTATGTAATAGCACAAGACCGTTACTGTAAAATTTGGATTAATCATAAGATCACATCTGGGAAGAAACAACACTCCACCCGTACAATACACAGTCCGCTTACCCAGAACTACTCTATTAGAATCTCTCGATGAGAATGTTGTCTGCACCTCCAATACATAAGATCACATCTGGGAAGAAACAACACTCCAGCCGTACAATACACAGTCCGCTTACCCAGAACTACTCTATTAGAATCTCTCGATGAGAAAGTTGACTGCACCTCCAATACATAAGATCACATCTGGGAAGAAACAACACTCCAGCCGTACAATACACAGTCCGCTTACCCAGAACTACTCTATTAGAATCTCTCGATGAGAATGTTGTCTGCACCTCCAATACATAAGATCACATCTGGGAAGAAACAACACTCCAGCCGTACAATACACAGTCCGCTTACCCAGAACTACTCTATTAGAATCTCTCGATGAGAATGTTGTCTGCACCTCCAATACATAAGATCACATCTGGGAAGAAACAACACTCCAGCCGTACAATACACAGTCCGCTTACCCAGAACTACTCTATTAGAATCTCTCGATAAGAATGTTGTCTGCACCTCCAATACATAGGATCGCATCGGGGACAAAACAACCCTCCAGCCATACAATACAGTGTCTGCTTACCCAGAGCTACTCTATTAGAATTTCTCGATGAGAATGTTGTCTGCACCTCCAATACATAAGATCACATCTGGGAAGAAATAACACTCCAGCCGTACAATACACAGTCCGCATACCCAGAACTACTCTATTAGAATCTCTCGATGAGAATGTTGTATGCACCTCCAATACATAGGATCGCATCGGGAACGAAACAACCCTTCAGCCGTTCAACACAGATTCCGCTTTTCCAGAACTACTTTATTAGAATCTCTCATTGAGAATGTTGTCTGCACCTCCAATACACCTTGTATGTTTTTCTCGGTCGGTCTTACTTAAGAACCCTACTCTCAGACAAGACAATTTGGCATTAGACCTTGAGAATAACGTCGTGTGCTTGGAAACAAATTGAAGAATAAAAGATGATGAAACGAGAAAGAAAACGAAGATTAATAGAAAGTTATGGCATTGTACGTGTAAGGTTGCTTAACTGATGTAGCCATGCTTACGAAAGGATATCTCTGCACGTGAAGACTGCTAAACAAATTTCAAATGTACTAGGTTATGTATGCCGCCTAAACAGACGGACACGTTTTAAAGGTTAGGGTGAAGAATAATTTAATAAATGATAAAGCTATAAACGGGATAACTACTACAGTTTAGAACAAATGTTAGCATACAACATCACTACAAGCTATTGGAGATTTTACTTAGAAAAATGAATCCAACGTCACGGGATGTAGGCTCGTGCAGTAATTTATAAAATTTTGGCCTCGAACGGGTATAAATTAGAAGAAACAACCTCTGTAAAAGAGTTTTACTTTCTGTGAAAACTTGGACATTTTCACCCTAAACTTTATGGCTCATCTTTCACTGAGTATTTTCTATTTACGATCCATTATTTCGTAAGATTTTATTATTTATATGTGGTTTTGTTTATGTGTTTCTGATTTAGTGACGGGCTGGTAATACGTATTTATATGATTTTCTTTATGGCTACAATGAAAAATAATCATTGTTTTTTTGTTTATTTTTCCAAAAATGCGGTACAAAAGGCGGTAAGAGTTATAGAGGCTGCTCGTGGTATTTATTCTGTGCAATGCCATATAAATTCCGCTGGGAACAAATAAAAGGAGCCGTATTAAAAATAAATATTAAATTGGAGATAAATTTCGAAAATATAAAACAAACAGTTCATTGAACGCCTATTTTTGTGTTTATAAATAAATATTACATTGTTTATTTTATAAATAAACTCAATAATGAAATGTTACCCAATGAAACTCAATAATGAAAAATGTTTTAAACTTTTAAGGCAAATAGCTAAAATTTCACTTATTAATAGCAAAGGCAAATTTTAACACCAACGTAAAATTTTTAAATATATTTCTCTAGCGTTAATTTTATCGTTATAAATAAATAACTGCACACGAACTCACAAAACAATATACATTATTGTCATACGCGTTTCAATTACGTCATCATTATCATCAGTGACACTACTACAAGTTTACAACTACAACGGTTGCTACTGTAGTATAATCACTGATGATAATAATATAACTCATTGAAACGCTTATGACAATAAAGTATATTGTTTTTTGAGTTCATGTGATTTATTTATTTGTAACCTTAACTCACAAGTCAGCTCATATTGGTACTTATTGGAACGTTATACTGGAATTAAGACTCATTAACGGGTCTTAAAAATCTTCTTCTGGAATCTCCCTGTTCGCACAACCAATCTCTGGAGTCTCTAACGGGTCCATATGATACCCGGATTCATTTGAATAATGTAGCCTGCGCGAAGGGTAATTCCACTGGACATAATGCCCGATATTTTCAAAGGTCCTTGAACAAACATCATATCGCTAAGCAAAGACATTTTCTACACACATCTCCGCTTCCTAAGCAAACCTCTTTGTAAGATTCTAGACACGGTAGTACACTCTCTTTTACCACAAGTAAAGTATTTATACTTGACCGAACCTACGCCAGGTAAACGGCTTACCACGCAAGCCATGTTCTTCTTCCATGGCCATCCCCACACTCCCATAGGATGCACTATCGTGTCCCATATTAGGCGAGTACTAAGGCTTTCCTGCATTTAATATTCCTTATCATTTCGCGGGCTTGTTTTTCTTAGGCGTTACACCAACACCACTAGCTCATTTGTGTTTGGCGAGCTTCCAGGACCATGTTTGTCAATCCAAAACATACACGCAATTTAATCCATTTCAAACGTACCACTATGTAACGTTAAGATTTGTTTAAGGACGAAATTTTTAAAATGTTTTCAACTCCATCATTTTCTTAATATTCATGAGAATGAAATTCTATTTTAATACGACATTGACAATTTTTATATATGTGTATCGACCTATATATATATATATATATATTTCACTGTTATATTCGTTTCGACTACCATATCACCTTCAGAGGGTTGTTCTGCAACAGTAAAAATAAATAATGACACGGGCATAGAAATACACACCAAAGTATAATTAGATATAAGTTTGTAAACATATATATATATATATATATATATATATATATATATATATATATATTTCAATAAACACTTTCTTAAACAAAAAATCTATTTATTTTAACTTATGCATTTATTTCAAGCCGAAGCCAATTAAGAGTTCACCATTTTTAAAACGTATTTAGTACCGTATAGTTTTGTGACTACATCAACACTGTTCATATTTATAAGATAAGATGGTCATGACCAATTTTTTAAACTTAGTATAATTATATGAACAGTCCTGATGTAGTTACATAACTATACGGTACTAAATAAGTTTTGAAAATGCCGATAGAAAAAATCTTCAGCTTGAAATAAAATTAGCTTAAAGTCAAATGTAAGTACATACATATATAGGTAATTGAAGGTACTTTTTTTAACTTTCACTACTAGAAAATAATTTAAATTTACAGAACAAACAAAATGATAATCGTGACAAAACATACATGAATACACAGCAGACTTAGACAGCAGAACCGACAACGAAAGTAGCATAATTGTACAGCTTCTAAATAAACCTAACATTACTGCATATAACCTTTCCAGAGTAGCGTGTACCCACCTCCTCTCATCCCGCTTCAGAGCTTATACCTTCAGGTAAGTGACTCTGCCTATTCAATGACTTAATTCTAACCTATTTTTCCATTCCTTCTCTTAGTGCACACTCTCCTTATGTATATCTTGTGCTAATTTTCAATCGTTAATACAATACGTTTTATTCACCCACTCAAGTTCAAATATATTTTCTTTATACTTGTAGTGAATGACAATTGATGTTAATACAGTATTTACAAATATTATTTCATTAATTAAATTTAATCAATAAATTTTGGTTTTATATCGGAGAAAAACTATTCACATGGTATGCAATATAGTTATTTCGCCCCATTTGGCCAAAAATAAGAGGTATCACATGATTTAATAAAACAGCTGATTTTATGTTATAATTTATGTGACAGAGCAGCTGTTTTATCACATAGTTTACTTGTTATATTTATATATGTGTAACTTTATTTATATTAATTGTAATTATTTAATAAAGAGCAACTGAAATAGTTTTTTTTACCTAAGTAAGAATCGTTTCAAAATTTTTTTTCTTATTACTTGTTAGTACCAAACAAATCATTATGAACTCCTCTTAGGTCTGCCTAATTATACCATCTTTGTCCTCATTTTTACAAAAAGGCGTAACAGAAAGTCGCTTTGTGACTTTGAAAAAGCTAAGTTTGCAACCGCGCACAAGAGATCCTCCAACTATATCCGCTGCTGGAAGATATATCTCACCTTATTCCTACTTTCTTATATTAATCGGTAATATATAAACTGACTGTTTTAAAGTTAGAAAAAAACTTGTAATCTTTCAGTAGTGGCTCATCTTTCAGTAGTGGCTCGTCTTTCAGTAGTGGCTCATGTTTCAGTAGTGGCTCATGTTTCAGTAGTGGCTCATCTTTCAGTAGTGGCTCATCTTTCAGTAGTGGCTCATCTCCGAAACGAAACCACTGGGAATATAATATAAAAAAAATGTTTGTTTATAAATGTGCATAATAATCCCCGGGTACTTAGCATAGGGGATGTTTACGGTAAAGCTAGGAAAGGCCGTTTACCTGAATCGACCTACTCTCGTTTGAGTATAAAGAGCTGCCTACATGTTCCCAAGGGATGTATCAAGCGTACAGCTCATTAATAGGAGATTCTCCAGTATATTGATTAGTTGTTCCTTGAACCCAAACTGTTTTCTACTGAAGCCATTGAGAGGTACTTAGTCTTCGAGGTATTTATTTCTTCCTGGAAGCCAACCTGCTCTCTTTTATGGTTGTAGAGAGATGTATTCATTGTAGCAATGTCTATTTGGTACGATGTACCCGGAAGTAAGATTATTTAATAGTCTGCAGCTGATACAGGATGTGGATCTATATCTTATAAATCTCTTTGATTCCAAAGTTGGCTCTCTCTGCTCTCTCCTTCGAACGCTCATGTTAGGATATGTATCAAATTGTTACCATTTGCTTAGTTGAAAAATTAGTATTATACAAGTTTTTAAAGTCAATTCCTGTTTATTTTAATTAGGAAACATTTTACAAGAAAGACAACTAATTACAATTGATAATTAATATTAATAAAATAACACAATTTATGCGTTAAAAAAGCTGTTCCACCACATAACCTATAACAAAAAATCAATTGTTTTATAAAACATATGCTATTATTTATTTTAAGCCAAATGAGACAAAATAACTATATTGCATACCTGGCCTCTTTTGTTAAAAGTTTTTCACCCATATAATACTAAATTTAATTCATTAAATTATTATTTGAAAAAACTATTAATATCAAATGTCAACTACTACAAGTATTGAGCTTGAGTGGATGAATAAAAGGTATTTTGAATTTTGAATAAGAATTATATATATATATATATATATATATATATATATATATATATATATATACATATATAAGAAGAGAATGTACTAATTGAAGAAATTGAAAAACTGGATGCGATAGACCATTTTCTTATATAAATTCAGTTTCCAATTTCTATTGTTAAGGTTGCACTGTCAAAAAACATTTCCAAACGTGGAAACAATAGATGCACGAATTGTGACACTTAAACACCTCCCTGCAAAACAAATCCCAACAAGACTGCTTAAGAGGTTTCAAGGTAAATGTGCAAATATACTCCTTTAGGGGGGAGATTATAGAAATTGAATTTTTGTTAGTGAGTTGAGTTGAGAGCGGCGATAATGCAAGTGGTATCGACCGGTGGGGTAGAGTGCGAACTTGTAATGGGATTGTCTTGTATAGAATGATTACAATGGGGCACTCTGCTCGCTCCGCTCAATCACTTTAAGACTGCTTTCTTACACTTACACTTACAGTCCCACTTTGCATAATCTCGGCCGCCATTTTGTAATCTTTTCATTAAGAGTACAGTAAAAGCCAATCAATATCTTTAAGGCTTATAGAGGAGTAAATCTTTTCTGTATAAAGAAAGACCAGCAGTCATGTTCTGATCGAGCTTTAAATACTTTGTTAAAGACAATTGTTCTGCTTTTGGCACTGTAATAAAGACAGGATATCATTTTACTAAACAAATTTAATAAAAAAAATTAATTTGTCTTATTTAATAGCATCTTGGTGCACAGTAATATTGTTAGCAGTTTTTTTCGGTTATCTTGGATATTTTGTTTTCATTTACACATTTCAACCAGTCTGATCATTTTAAATTTTTTACGTTGTTTTAGAATCTTTAATTACTTTAAAGACATTAAATTTATGTACAGTATGTCACAAATGTGTTGTTTTTTGTTTGTTTTATCAGACGCAGTTTCTTTCCCGGGGAACATTCTTCGTCACACAAACGCCGTCCCCAGGTTATTATAAATACAGGAATTTCACGACGAATGAATGAAACTGTAATGTTACCTCTAAACCTGTGATGCTGTTTAGTCATTTTTATACTGTGGTAGTATTTAAAGTTTTGAAATAATCTGTATAAATAAAAATAACTGTTTGTGTATCTATTATGCCTTCCTAAACTGTTCGATCAAGGTGAAACTTTGAGAAGTTATTTGAATGCACTCATGGGACGTTTTTGGCATACATTTGTAATCCAATTGGGGGAGGGGGCATTTAAGTCGATAAAAAAACATTAAAAATGCGACTACTCTTCTGATCAAGCATTTAGTCACTTATATTTAGGTTAAGAATTATTAATATAGATGCGACTAATAAGGAATAGATGGCTGTAATGACGCTATGGCGTGTAGCTGATACTTAAATTAAGTAAAAATAAGATTTCATATAACATTTTGTAAATGTCTTTAAGTTAGTTTGCATAACAGTTGTTTTAATGGATAGTATATTACTTTATCTACTGTTTAATAATAACTTAAAATGCTAATAAATTGAAAACATCTTCAATCTAATAAATAATAAATTTGTATTAATTTAAAAAATAAATCTTACTGAAGTATTTTGATATAATAAAAATGGATTCTGTTTTTTGTGTTTTTTACGGCAGTATTTTTTCGGTTAAGCACTACGAAGTTCGTTGGGTCATAGAGTACTTTAGAAAAACACTGTTAACATAAAACAAATTTTTTTTAAAGAATAGTAGTCGTGAACAACGAAAAATAATTCTATTTATAAAATAAAAACAAGAAAGGCATTATTAGTACAATTTGCTTTACATATTTATTGCATACAGTAAACTCACTATAGTCCGGCACTTCGCCTATCCGGCCCCTATAGACCCAATGTTTTCGTCAAGGACGGAATACGTGAACATAATCAATGTGTAAACATAACTTGTAAGTTTTTGACTGCATGTCGGTGTCAGTGACTGAGTGACCTTCATTTCGCCCGGTTCTAGTTGTGTAGCTTGTGATAACCAAAACGATTTCGACTATGGACAAGCTCGCAGAAATATCCGCGGACGATTTAAGCCAGTTGCTGGACTCGCAACATTCATTACGTGGGCAGAACACAACGTTGCTGCAGCGAGTGACATCTTAGTGTGGTAAAGACTGCAAGATTAAGTTTTAAAAGTGTCATTTCAAGCCAAAAAACAGAAAAAAATAGAAAACTTTTAAGCCTACTGAGCAATGCAAATAATGTAAGTTTAAATGACAGTACTGTAGGATGTTTTTAAATTGTTTTTATTGTTACAGATAAGGTAATCTTTTATTGTAAGATGCAGACCAGTTTATTCTCGTTTTATCATTTCAAGTACAGTACAGGATTATTTGTTGCTTTCTTTTTTTTGGCCAATAGTTGCACCAGATTACATAGTTTAATACCCTCAACGAATACACCATTAACCGTATTGTTTGGCTTTCGTGAATCTACGAATAATTTTTTCAGCCTACGGATTGTTACAGAATTCCGTAGAAATTCCTAAATCTATGGCTATATATATTCACTTTCAAGTCGTTAATAGCTTCGTTAATATGCTGCTCCATTCACTTCAAAGAAATATATGTACTTATGTCAAATAAATTTAAATGTCTTTTATTCAACCCTTTCTATTAGTTCACTCACTCACTCTCTCTCTTTTTATATATACATTCAAATTTTCAATCATTAATAAAATACTTTTTAAACCTGTAACGGATGACAATTGATGTTAATACAGTTTTTACAAATATTATTTCATTAATTAACTTTAATAAATTAATTTGAGTTTTATATGGAAGAAAAACTTTTCACATAAGAAACAAGGTATGCAATATAGTTATTTCGTCTCATTTGGCTTAAAATAAGTGATAATATATGATTTCATAAAACAGCTGATTTTAAGTTGTAGGTTACGTGGTAGAACAGCTGTTTTAATGCATAGGTTTTGTGACTTTGTTTATTTTAACTATAATTAATTAATAAAAGGTAACTAAAATAATTTTTTTCTTGGTCTAAGTAGGAATTTACTTTAAAACGTATTTGTTTATTTTACTTGTTCTCTTCTGAATATCTGATGATATTCAACTAAAATAATTTTTTCACGGTAAGAATTATTATTTTTACATTTTAATAAGTTAGAGCAAAACTGTTTTCATCTTCTCTTAGACAAGTTTTTTACTTGTTGGTTATTCATTTTTTTAATATAAAATAGGAGTTTCTTTGTGATACTCCTTGTCTACCTCTTTCTTTACTTATTTCTCTTGTTTTGTGGTTTGAGAGTTGCGTATAGTATCTATAAAAACGTATCAGTATGATACGTCCACCGGTAACAATGCGTTATCTTTGAGTCACAGAGTACAGTCGATAGTTCACAGCCTTCTATATTGCAGTTTCTTACTCACAGATGTAGGAAATCCATCTCAGGCCTATTTCGAATAAAATTAAAGCTCTGTACAAACATTAAAACGCAGCGTGCATTCACCGACGCAACGCATTCCACTGAAGCAAAATTATAGCTCAGTTAGTAATTAATTAATTAACGATTTTAATTTGATGTTCTCGTACGAACTGACGTTTGATCAACATAATTGCAAAGCACTTGGCGTGATTACAGTCTAGTAATTATTAATGAGAAAGATTTAATAATTGTCAAACATGATTTGGAACATATTAAATGACAGATTATTGAATCTGCCTTTTAAGGTATGCACCGCATGCAATATTAATTAACGCTAATTATAATGCGCTCTTATCGTTAGGGGTAGTTTTATAATTTAATCAAACGAAGAATTAATTACGAAGGGGTCTAGAATTAGTTGATAAGGTTGCTTCTATAAACAAGTAATATAAACAAACATTTTTCAATAAATTCCTACTCAGGTCAACAAATAAAAATTTTATTTTAGTTACTTTTTATTAAATATTTCCAATTATTATAAATCAAATAACATAACCTATACGTCAAAACTGCTGTTCTAATACATAACCTATAAAAAAATCAGTTGTTTACTGAAATCATATGTTATCACTTATTTTAAGTCAAATGGGAAGAAATAATTATATTGCATACTTTACACCTTTTGTGGAATTTTTTCTCCCATATAAAACTAAACTTAATTCATTAAATTTAATTATCGAATTAATTTTTGAAAAAACTATATTAACATTGAATGTCATCTACTACGTGTTAAAAAAATATTTGAACTTGAGTGGACGAATTAAAAATATTTTACGATAAAAATTTAAATCTCATCAGTTATTAGTATATTAAAAAAAAAAAACAAACCAGTTTATTAAAACAACCCGACTAGTTTCGACGACGATGTCGCCTTCATCATTGCTTGGCTACTACATGAGTAGCAAAAATTGGAATTATATTATACGATGTTTCTAAAGCGACCCCCTTGCTACCCTTGAGAGACAAACTTGCGGTATCTCTATCGGGGCCACGCCGCTACACATGGAATTATTGTGGAATGTCTCTGTCGGGGCACGCCGCTACAGTTGCAACTGTTATACCATGACGCTACAGCGGCCACCCCACTAAACTTGAAATGACCATATCCCGTGCCATACCTCTACCGGATCTATCCCGCTACACATGGAACTATTGTGGAATGTCTCTGTCGGGGCACGCCGCTACACATGGAACTATTGTGGAATGTCTCTATCGGGGCACGCCGCTACAGTTGCAACTGTTATACCATGACTCTACAGCGCCACCCCACTAAACTTGAAATGACCATATCCCGTGCCATACCTCTACCGGATCTATCCCGCTACACATGGAACTATTGTGGAATGTCTCTGTCGGGGCACGCCGCTACAGTTGCAACTGTTACACCATGACTCTACAGCGGCCACCCCACTAAACTTGAAATGACCATATCCCGTGCCATACCTCTACCGGATCTATCCCGCTACACATAGAACTATTGTGGAATGTCTCTGTCGCGGCACGCCGCTACACATGGAACTATTGTGGAATGTCTCTGTCGGGGCACGCCGCTACAGTTGCAACTGTTATACCATGACTCTACAGCGCCACCCCACTAAACTTGAAATGACCATATCCCGTGCCATACCTCTACCGGATCTATCCCGCTACACATGGAACTATTGTGGAATGTCTCTGTCGGGGCACGCCGCTACAGTTGCAACTGTTACACCATGACTCTACAGCGGCCACCCCACTAAACTTGAAATGACCATATCCCGTGCCATACCTCTACCGGATCTATCCCGCTACACATGGAACTATTGTGGAATGTCTCTGTCGGGGCACGCCGCTACACATGGAACTATTGTGGAATGTCTCTGTAGGGGCAAGCCGCTACAGTTGCAACTGTTATACCATGACTCTACAGCGGCCACCCCACTAAACTTGAAATGACCATATCCCGTGCCATACCTCTACCGGATCTATCCCGCTACACATGGAATTATTGGGGCATGTCTTTATAGAGGGCACGCCGCTACAGTTGCAACTGTTATACCAACACTCTACAGCGGCCACCCCAGTAAACTTGAAAGGACCATATCCCATGCCATATCTCTACCGGACCTATCCCGCTACACTTGGAACAATTGTGCCATGTTTCTACTGCAGCCATCCCGCTACATGTGGAAGACAAACGTGCTATATCTCCATCGAGGCCACCCTGCTACATATGGAACTATTGTGCCAGTCTCTATCGGCGCATCGCCGCTACACGTAGAACAATTGTGTCATGTCTCTACCGCAGCCATCCCGCTACATGTGAAATACAAATGTGCTATATTTCCATCGAGGCCACCCTGCTACATATGGAACTATTGTGCCATGTCCCTACCGAAACCAAGCCACTACATGTGGAACTAGTGTGCCATGTCTCTATCGGGGCCACGCCGCTACAGTTGCAACTGCTATATTATGACTCTACAGCGGCTACCACGCTAAACTTGAAAGACAAACGCGTTATACACGGCTAGAAGAGTTGGATTTGGGGGACACTTGGTTCCAACAAGGCGGTGGAACAGCACACACTTCAAGAGCATCAATGGCTGTTTTTAGGGAACACTTTCCAAAGCGCCTTATCTCAATTAGAGGCGATTTGGAATGGCCGGCACGCTCTCACGATCTGTCCCTTTGTGATTTTTTTTCTATGGGGTTTTTTAAAATCCCGTGTTTATGTGAACCGTCCAAGAACCCTACAAGATTTGAAGACCAACATCCAAGAAGAAATTGCCAACATAACACCTGCTACGCTAACAAGAGTCATGACAAACGCCAGAAATCAGTTTACGCAATGTATGGAGAATGAGGGACGTCACCTAACAGATTTGATCTTCAAAACAATGTAAATAAACACTCTAGACATGTACCTAAATTCTAAAAAATAAATAAATATTTTCAGATGCATACAATAGATTTTATTGAGTTTTCAAAAAAGGAAGTTATGCTGCCGCATCCTGTATCTCTAACGGACCTATCCCGCTACATTTGGAACAACCATCCTATTTGGACAACCATGTCTTTACCACAACCATCACGTTACTCTTGGAACAACTGTTCCATCTCTAATACGCCCACCCTTACAGGAAAAATAAAACATATAATTAGGGAATAGAAACTTTAGAAGGCTGTCCTCTAAACAATTTACCGTTTCATTTCTTGTTTTCCAACATATTTATATGTATGCCTTGAGACTTGTCCTTCACGTTCTATTAGAATGCTATTTTATTTATTATAGTAAAATACACTGCACTTCTGGCAATAAGAAACGAGGCTCTGGGATTGCTAGACCGTGTGTGTATTCGTTATGTTAGCACCGGCGCGGCGAGACCATGAGCTATACCGCATGCGTTCATACATTTACCATTATGGCGTTTGGCCGGTGTGACGCTATTGCGTTCGAAGTAGACGAATTAATTATTAAACAAGTTGGACATTTTGGAATCGGATTATGCCAAGGGACACTCTACCCTTTTAGTTGCGACAAAACTGGCCCTAGCTTTGGTCTCAATTTGCAAGTCCGTCAAAGTTCTGCACAAGTCCCATTCCAACAACGGGCAAGTTTCCTTAAACTATAACTAACCAGAAACAAAGATATGTGCAAGTTAAATACTTATATTGAAGTAATTTAGTGCATCCGTTAATATGAGCATTATATATATATATATATATATATATATATATATATATATATATATATATATATATATATGTAGAATATCAAATATGTTTTCCTGTTAGAATTATTTTTAAGATTAAATAATATACACTAATTACAGGAATAATTTATTAAATAATACACTCAGAGCTTTTCGTTGGTTGACATTACCAACATCCTCAGGAATTACACTAATAAGAATGACAAAAGAACTTTTGTTTCTTTTGTCATTCTTAGTATTGTAATTCCTGAGGATGTTGGTAATGTCAACCAACGAAAATCTTTGAGTGTATTATTCAATAAATTATTCCTGTAAAAAGTATATATTATTTAGTCTTATATATATATATATATATATATATATATATATATATATATATATATATATATATATATATATATATATACATATATATATATATATATATATATATATATATATATTTCACGTTGTCCATTATTTTGTTCATATTATTGCACTTAGTGGTGGAAAAAATTATTGACAAGTAATAATAATAACTTCATATATATATATATATATATATATATATATATATATATGTGTGTGTGTGTGTGTGTGTGTGTGTGTGTGTGTGTACGCATATGAATATACATAATATGGAGATATTTTGTAAAGGATTACGAAGTAATGACCTGGGCTATATGGGATGTCTTTCGTTTGGGACATATAGGAGAGTTCCATTCTCGAACCGAACCTACTATTTATCGGGGTCATAATTTATTGACTACACTATCTTGTAGGAATAGTTATGTGGGGTACATAAAATAAGATCAAGGTTAAAGAAGGATGTAAGAACACTCATGATTTTCTAACTGACTACAAGGCAGGCCGTGGTAACTTTAGTCAAGGCTGCACTAACTCGACCCGTTTTAAACAAAATATGAAAACCATCCTTTATTTTTAGACGTTGAGAAATGTGTTTATAGGATAGGACAAGCGTTCTGAATATTGGACATAAAATGGAATTGATGGTTTGCATTTAATAAGATACTGCACAGGTCCGTCGACTCGAGTTCGGTACAAATGTATCCCATTAGGGTAAATGGTTATGGGAAATTGTTAATGGCATTTTGCTGATATAAAATATATTAACCGAACGTCTTACGTTTTATATAGATCGCTTCTTTTGCCGGAAATTGCTTCTCAAAATATTAGAGCTTCAAGGGGATATTTCAAGGATAGGGCTGGAGGGGAGGAGGGCTTCCTTCTTTTTCAATTTACCCAAAACACGCGCCCTCTACTTTTTATTACTGACTCTAAAACAACCCTTGTATAATATCACACCCTCCCTGACATTTATGGACAGCCTACATCCCCTCTCTCACACTACTTCGTGTAAGCATGTTAGGTTGAAAGTTGACGGAGAAGGTTTATTAAAAGTTTAATTTGAAGGATGAAGCATCTGTAACACGTGAGAACGTACGAGTCCGCGTCCCTTCGTTGGGACAGTCAGGCAGTGGAATCCATTGCCCCTTACAAGGTGTTATTTGCTATTTATTTATTTTGTTAAGAGGAAATGTCATGTTTGGCATAAGAACAAAAGAGAAGCAGAATGGGGGTGTTATGGACGAGAAACAGTTGCACGAGCGGCAGTATCGAAATACCCACTCCTTATCACGATATTGTTGCTACTTACTTAAATATATCGATGGAAATGAGAAAAGCCTGTTAATTATAAAAAAAAAAAATTTATTGAATCTTTAAGAAACAATAAAAATGCATGTTTTCCCAAGAAAGGAGAGGAATATCGAGGAAAAGACAAGAAAATGAAAGAAAAGGCAAGAAATTAGAAGGAAAAGGTTTGAAAATGCCAGAAAAGGAAAGAAAAGGCAATAAATGTAAAGGAAAAGGCAAGAAAATGCAAGAAAAGGAAAGAAAAAATCACGAAAGGTCTCCAAATAAGCGATCGATAAGAAATAAAGAACATTAATTAAAATTGTACAGTACATTATAAAATAAAATTTTGTTTTCGAACAGATATTGTTACGCTTGCTTATAGTGGTACTCAGAAGTGATCACGTAATCAGCATTTATTGATTTAAAACTCAAAATTAAAATAACTAACTTGATTTAAATGACCTAACTTGATAATTTTTGAACTGATAAATTATCCATGTATGACTTTATGACATACGTCTGATTTTCATTAAAGAATTGACTGTCTCATATCGTTTATAAAGCCATATATATGACCATTATTTACTTATCCCTCTAACTAGCGGGCATTGATTGATTATTGACTATGTCCGCCGTTTGCACGTTTTACTGTACTAGGAGAAATGATGCACCCAAGTAGGTAGAGTTGCTTATCGGTAGAGCAGCAGCTTATGATGACAGAGGTGGCTAATCATAACTCCACGTACGGTAGGCAGGTGAAATACGAGTAGATATAAGAAAGGATCATCCTTGGTTATATATGTAGAGCTACATGATTCCCCAAAGTGAGTAACAGGTCGTGATGAGACCATTCGCAGGAAGTAAGCCTTCTCTAATTGGAACGAAGATGTCTTTCCGCCACTCAGCTTGAAAATATATTCAACTGAGTAGCTTAATGTGTTGTTGATTTGTTTTCTCAATCGGTTGGATTGGTAAAATGTTATAATGTGAGGGTAACCAACCATTGTTTTCCTCTCAGAAGGTGAAAAGAAAATATAGGAAAGCATAGATAATCCAATAAACATTAGAACGATGGTGTGGAAAAGTGAAACGTTTGCAATGGTTGTACGGCGCGGATGTGTATAAGTAGGCTAAGAAGCCATTGCTTCTTAGTATTGTTAACCATTGCTTGGAGAGAAATGGAATCAGGTGATGATGGAACCCACGGAATAGAAACGAACTGTTTTAGAACTGGCCAAGTTTCCAGGAAATGCTTAAGGAACCGGTTAACCGTTGCTTGGAGCGAAATGGAATCAGGTGATGATGGAACCTACGGAATACAAAAGAGACGTTTCTCAGAACTGACTCAGATTCCACGAAACCCCTATGGAAACTAATGTAATTAGGCTAAGATGTGGCCTACAGAATTGGAACAAAGTGTTTCAGAAATCCTTCGAATATGAACCAATGGTTTGTTGGTGTCAAATTAAAAGCAAAAAAACATGTCACTGTACTTGTTCACCTATTCTTATATTTTATTATTTTTAACAATTGGTTTGCTTTTGCACTACTTATATATATATATATATATATATATATATATATATATATATATATATATATATATTTATACAAAAGAATATTTATTAATTTATATTCAAAGCTTTTCGTTGGTAAACAGTACCAACACCATCAGGAATTAATAATACAATAATGCAAGATATAGACCTAAAACATGTGTTAAATTAGAAATAGAATTGTTGCTCTAACAATTATATATATATCGCAATATGTTTTCTTGTGTATTAATAAAGAACTAAGCCAAAATACAAATACAAGAATTATAATTGAATTTAAAATTCATAATTGTAAATTCAATTATAATTCTTGTATTTGTATTTTGACTTAGTTCTATATATATATATATATATATATATATATATATATATATATATATATAAGCTTTGCAACACTGTTTTCTTGTATTAACTTATCACTTTCACAACAAGATTCTTGGTATATATATATATATATATATATATATATATATATATATAAAGAACTTAAGTCAAAATACAAATACAAGAATTATAATTGAATTTACAATTCAAAGCTTTTCGTTGGCTAACAGTACCAACATCATCAGGAATATTAAACGTTTAATATTCCTGATGATGTTGGTACTGTTAGCCAACGAAAAGCTTTGAATTGTAAATCCAATTGTAATTCTTGTATTTCTATTTTGACTTATGTTCTTTATTAATACACAAGAATACATACTGCGATATATATATATATATATATATATATATATATATATATATATATATATATATATAAAGTACGAGGCTTTAGACTAAATTAAGTTAGTTGCGAAAATAAATCATCTATAGGATTTAGCAAAGAAATACAAATAGTTTTCTAGTGCGGATAAAGCAGGTACCAAAGCAGGTCATTATTCTTTTCCAGGAAGTTTATAAGTGGAGTCCGGCAAATAGACAAAGGTCCAAGGCTTGTTAAGATTGGAAATCCAGCGGCCGATATAGCCTGGGGAATTAACCGTGTACCGTTGGGGTTGGCTAATTGTAGAACTGTGGGAAACTGACAAAGAACGTATTGGTGGTAGTGGGAGAGATTAGATTTCATAAAAACTAAATGATCGGGAGTTTAAAGGTTTTTTTTGAAGAGAGTCTCGGAGAAGGGCGGTAAGGTTGGTGGGGACAAGGATGGAAGTGTTGTAAATTGAGAATTTTGTTAAATTAAGTAAAGTTGTTTTATAAGAAAATTTTAGTAAAGTGCGACGTAAAAGTTTTTTTAAAATATAAAGTAAGTTTTTTTGTATCATGTGTTAGCGCGGAAGTGAACGAGCCAGGATTCCAGGGACTCTTCAGAACAATAAGTATATTTGAAAATAAGTGTAGCCAACAGACATCTATCTTTAGTCTAAAACAAATTTTAAGTTCATCAAAATTTATAAATATAATTCTAGTCACCATTTCTAATTTAAAGCAAAGTTCCCATAATAGCGACCCCGAGAGCAAGAATAAAATTTTAATACTGTTTTTTTTTTGTTTTTCTATTAGAATCTAAAGCCTCAGAAGTCAACCTTTATTATTGTAGTTTAGTTAAGCCATCAAGCCTGTCACTGCACAATATTAATATAAATTAGGAATAATGTGTAGAAATAATTGTAGAGAATAAATTCAAGTGATGGTAAAAAAAATTGATAAGATTGTTAATTCTTTTATAAACCTGAAGGTGTGACTTCAATAGGTAAGGTAATTAAATAACATTTAAAAATAATTTTAATTATAACAAAAGTTAAGTTATAATATGACGCCCAACGTATTGGCAAGTTAAGTTATAATATATATATATATATATATATATATATATATATATATATATATATATATATAATGAAATTTGTTTTACTTCCAATAATCCAACGTACAGTTGCTTCTATCGTCATCAAAAGGGCTACCAAAATCATGTTGAAAAATATATCTGCAGAAAAATAACATTACAATAACAAAGGTGAAATTAAGGCGCCATAAATTCAATAAACTCTTGTTACTCTATCTGAAGCAATAAAACTTTCGGTGATGTAGCACGACCGGTCGCATTGTTGTGACGCCTTTTTCAGTTTCTGACAAAAATAAAGATTTAAGAAAAAGGAAAAAGGACATAAATAAGAGGAGAATTGAAGGAAATATCGCGACAGGAAAAGCGCTTTGCTATTATTGATGTATTGTTGTGTTTGATGGAGTGAGAGGGAATGTCAAACGTTCGGCAGAGGGAGAGAGAGGCAACGTCATGTTCGGACTTGTCCCGATTGCGAACAAGTAGAAAAACTTGGACAGTTCGCGACAAGCAATCTCGTTACAAATTGAATTACGTATTTTATTATATAAACGGCGGACAAAGTTCCAAACACGCTATCATTCATTACAAACCGTCTATACGTCAATACGTAACTATACAATCAAAGGTGTGTGAGCTTTTAAAGGTTAAAAACGTACAAGCAAGTATTTTTACATAAAAGTAATCATACATTTTCAAGATGTATGCCAAAATATTTTTATTTTTAATACACCTTTTAACCAGAGGCGTGCTGTAGTATATTTATTAGGTGAAGCAATGCTCACAAAGCGGTAGAGTGGAGGAGGTAAAATGGAGATTCTGGGGTGACACGAGACTTTTATGTACGGATTTTTATAACATAATGGTTAATAATTCATATTTAGATTTGAAGATATGATAAGATGCAAAAGTAAATAGATTAGTAAAGCTGAAGACTTTTAATTGTATAAATAAATATGTAAGACATAAACCAAGGGTTAAAAATGTCTGAAAGCCTATAGAATATTTAAAGTGGTAAATGTTTGTTTTGAAAACTGTTAATGTAAAAGTTTCCACTAATGGAATTTTAGTACATTCTTCTGTCAGCTGCAAATTCCATGACTAGATCATGGAAAAAACTCTCTTATAGCGTTACTTCTGTCAGTAGTTCACGTTCTAGGAATCTGAAGTTTAAATAAAACAGCACTCCTGCTGTCTAGTGGTTTCTTTAACAAGTTTTTAACCATTTGACCAATGAAAACATATATTAACTCTACCCTTTAACCATTGACATTCTTGAAATAAATACTTCTGTAGCGATCATACAGAAAATTTTTTTATGAACATGAACATACATTTTCGCGTCAGTATAATTTCCATCAGATTAATAGTGTCAGTATAAATTCAGATTTAAAAAAGTGTATTTGAACTTGAGTTGACGAATAAAAGGTACTTTATTTACGATTGAAAATTTGTACAACATATATATATATATATATATATATATATATATATATATATATATATATATATCAGGAGAGTATGAGCTAATAGAAGGAATTTTTTAAAAAAATTAGAAAATTATCTTATCGATATGAATATGTTCTCACTTCAGGGTGCCCTACGCTGTACCCTCATAGTTTTCTCTAAACAATTCAAATCGCTCTTTCTGTGCTGATATCTTAGGCATTTATATCAATCTTTATATTTTCCAAAATTGATTACTATTAACAATGAATTGGAATTGACCAGCTGTTCGGTCATCAATATTGATTATTGCAGCGACAGCTGTTCAAACTTAGGAAAACATGAGTATATTAGTGATTTTTTACACATATTTTTATAGCTATTACGAAGTGGACCTGTTGGGACTAGAATGTATGTGAAATTAGGCCTACAACGATTATATTTTGAATGTGAAAACTTTCAGATGGACGCCAACAACAGATGGACAGGAACTTACAATTTCGCATAAGTATAATCTCCGTCAGAATAACTGTGTTAGTATAAATTCCATCAGATTACGGCATGAGGCTCCTCAAAGTGAATTAAATGATAACTTGTGATTTCATACAACAGCTGATTTTATGTTATAGGTTATGCTGTAAAACAACTGATTTAACACATAGGATATATTACAGTATTTATAGAATATTGTTAAGGAAAAGGTTATTATTAAATAGTTTTGATCAGTTGATAAATATTATACTATCTCAAGTTGAACCTAGTTTGTAAGTTACTGTATTATAGATTGTAATCAGACCCTCTGATGATGATGACATGGTCATCGAAATGTACATAAGGGTTTAACCTTAGGTAACTTTTAATATTACTAATTTTTAATCATTTTTTGGCATTACATTTACTACAAAATTTCTTTTAGTTATTAATTGTATTAATTTAATTAAATTTTGATAAATCTCAATACAAGCAACTCAATATAACAATAGCATTACGCTATGTATTTTATAATCCAATTTTTGGAACAAAAACGTTCTTAGGCGAGTCTGATAGAAATGTTAAGGTAATTTCTCATTAAACAAAAAAGTATTTGTTTTTCTCAATGTAAAATGTTTATAGAAGTGACTATAAAGGTATTCACTTCGGGGCCACTCCTCAGGGGTTGAGCCCCACAAAACATTTTTTTCAAATCCTTCTATTAGTTCACAATCCCCTAATATATATATATATATATATATATATATATATATATATATATATATATATATATATATATATATATATATAATACGTTTTCTTGTTTAATAATTTAAAACAACATAGGTTATTGAAATACAAGAATATTTATTAATTTATACCCAAAGCTTTTCGTTGGTAAACATCATCAGGAATGAAAGTTACATTCATTCATTTACCAACATTTCATTCCTGATGATATTGGTACTGTTTACCAATGAAAAGCTTTGGATATAAATTAATAAATATATATAAATATATTATAAGTGCTCGCTCTTCTACTGTTGTTGGGTTCACCTCGTCAATGCTGGATGAGATTCTAGCGAAACGTCGGAACTGCGAATTTATGGACTGCAGAATGAACGGATGTACTCCAGATAGTAACTATTCATCATATTTTTCCATCCGTGAAGGAATACGTATCAGCATATATATATATATATATATATATATATATATATATATATATATATATATATATATATATATATATATATATATATAAACGACACTTTTATGAGTCTAGCTGAGTCCAGGTAATAGAACTATAAGGTACTTTGAAAACCTTGATAATGCTGATACTGACAATCAGCAAAAAGCTTCAATGTATGAAAAAAATAAAATAAAAATTCTTGTTTATGAAAGTGTCGTTTAGTTGTGTATACATAAAACAAGAAAAGAAATTCATCCAAGGATTACTATATATATATATATATATATATATATATATATATATATATACATATATTATAACATAAAGTACGAGGCTTTAGAGTAAATTAAGTTAGTTGCTAAAATAAATCATCTGTAGAATTAAGCAAGGAAAGACACGAATTGTTTTTCAAGTGCGGACAAAGCAGGTACCATGTCATTATCCTTTTTCAGGAAAGCTATAAGTTGAGTCCGGCAACCATAGACAATAGAGAAGGGTCCATAGTGGTTAAGACGGGATATCCAGCGGCCGATATAGCTTGGGAAAATAACCGTGTACCGTTAGGTTTAGCTAATTGTAGAACTGTGGGAGACTTACAAAGAACGTATTGGTGGTAGTGGGTAAGATTAGATTTTGAATAAAAACTAAATGATCGGGAGTTTAAGAAAAGTTGGAGGAGAGTCGCAGAGAAAGACAGATTGGTGGGGACCAGGACGGAAGTGTTGTAAAGGGAGAAATTGATTAAATTAGGTAAAGAGTTTTTTTTATAAGTAAAATTTAAAAAGTGCGACCATAAAGTTTTTTTTAAAATATAAAGTAAGTTTTTTTGTTTGTCAAGTGTAAGTGCAAAAGGTAATAACCAAGGCCAGGATTCCAGGGACTCTTCAGAACAATAAGTATTATTTGAATATAAGTGTAGCTAACAGACATCTATCTTTTAGTTCAGAACAAATTTTAATTTCATCAAAATTTATAAAATTTTTTTTTCTAGTTTCACCATTTCTAATTTAAAAAGCAAAGTTCCCGTAATAGCGACCCCGAGAGCAAGAATAAAATTTTAATACTGTTTTTTGTTTGTTATGTTATTCTATTAGAGATCTAAAGCCTCAGCAGTCCACCATTTATCATTGTAATATTAGTTAAGATATCAATCCTGTCACTGCAAAATATTAATATAAATTTGGAATAATGTGTAGAGTTAATTAAAGAGAATAAATGCAAGTGATGTTTAAAATTCATAAGATTGTTAATTCTTTATAAACCTGAAGGTGGGACATTAAATAGGTAAGGTAAATAAATAACATTAAAAATATGAATTTAATTATAACAAAAGTTAAGTATATATATATATATATATATATATATATATATATATATATATATATGTTGTTCAAGTTTTCAATCGCTAATAAAATATTTTTTATCCATCCACTCAAGTTTGAATACAGTTTTATCAAATATTAATTCAATAATTAAATTTGATGAATTATTTTAGTTTTATATGGGAGAAAAACTGTTCACAAAAGAGCCAAGGTATGCAATATAGTTATTTCATCCCATTTGACTTGAAATAAGTAATAATATATGATGTCATATAATAGCTGATTTTTTTAATGTTATATGGTATGTTGTAGAGCAGCTGTTTTAACGCATAAAACATGTGAGTTTATTCATAATAAATGTAATTATTTAATAAGAAGTAACTGCAATAAATTTTCTTCTTATCTAAGTGGAATATGACTTTAAAAAAATGTGTATTTAAATACTTGCTTTTATTTATGCCTACACGATCTAGATTGAAAATGCTGGATAAACGATCTCTCCGTGCTGGTTACTGTCTTCAAGAGGTAGAGAAGAAAAGAGAATGTGTGTATGACTCCTAAACATAGACCGCACAGTTGCTAATATACAAACCCAGCCAAAGTCTTATTTTATATCAGCACTAATGTATTGAATAAATTGTTTACATATAAAATAATGTATTACAAGTGTGCACTATTGTAACAATGACAATATGACGTCACGAGGCCCTTCTTTTCTTCCACTTGATGTTTTACAGTCGTTGGCTTCACTTAGTTAACATGTCAGTAGAAGCTAGCTTCATCTGCCACTGTTTATTCGTTCCCTCCCACTCTCCTCTACTTCTATCCTGTACTATCTACGCGCAGCCTACCTACCCAAGCTATAGGCCTTCATATTTATGCTTTCATGAAGTTCGTAAGCAATGCTTGATGCCTTTTGAGTGGCCAGTCGAATGTTTTGGAATGCACGGTATCTATTGTTAGCATTTTTTTACTTATTGCCACCCATTGTTACATAATGTTAGTTACATACTACGCAGCGCTACAGCCAGGGCTGAGCTTTGGCTTCCTTAACAATGTCCCGCCATGTACTTCTGTCCTTAGCCTTCTGTTTCCATGCTGTAATGCCGAGTACCCTTAAATCTTCCTCAAGGTCCTGTAGCCATCGTATTCCTGGTCGGCCAACTCTTCTTTTTCCAATCATAGTGCCACGTAAAAGTATGCCTGGCATACTGTTGGTGGCCATTCGTATGATGTGAAGCTACCATTCTAGGCGTCGTGTTTTAATAAACTAGACTACATTTGCATCTTTGTATAAGGAATACAACTCATCATTAGATTGAAGCTTCTACGCATACCTAATGTCACTAAATATTGCATATTATGAATGGTCGTAGACTTCTGCTGACGCAGCTTAGCCACTGCTTAACCATTAGCCGGTAGCCAGTATTTGACCTTTAACCACTGCTTAACCATTAACCTCTGCTTAACCATTAGCCACTGCTTAACCATTAGCCACTTCACAACCATTAGCCACTGCTTAACCGTTAGACACTGCTAAACCATTAGTCACTGCCTAATCCTTATTAAAAAAACCTTTTCACACCATCTCAGGTATCTTCTTACCACTTCGTAAATACCATGGTTTTTTTAGAGGTGTTCTTAATTTAAACAAAAATCGATTTTAGATGAACTTTAACCTCTTTCCAAAACCTGATGACTGTAGTCGCAGATTAAACAAGTAATATAAAAAAACATTTGTTTAAGTCAAATCCCTCTTAGGTGAACCAACAAAAATTCTATTTTAGTTATTTTTTTAGTAAATAATTACAATTATGTTTAATAAAGTAACATAACCTACGCTTTAAAACAGTTGTTTTACCACATAACCTATAACATGAAATCAGCTGTTTTATGAAATCATATGATATCACTTATTTTAAACCAAATGTGACGATATAACTGTATTGCATACCTTGCCGCTTTTGTGAAACGTTTTTCTCCTATTTAAAACTATAATTAATTAATTAAATTTAATTAATAAACAATTATTGGAAAAAAAACTATTTACATCATGTGCCATCCACTACAAGTTCATAAAAATGTATTTGAATTTGAATGGATGAATAAATAATGTTTTATTAACGACTGAAGTATTGAACAAAATATATATAGAAAGAGCATGAAACAATAGAAAGAAAAGCTTTGTTCCTTTTATTGTATAACTTTGTAGCATCCGGTTAAAGAATTATTTATGTTTTTAATATAATTATGTTACGTATTTGTAGTAACTTATTTTTGTAGCACTGAATGTTGTTGACGCCTCTAAACAATTCGCAGAGAAAGATTTAACGGCAGAGGATTATCCAAATTTTATAAAAGGTTTTGACTGTAAGCCAATAAATCGTTCGTATTAACTCCTGAAGAGTGCATCCAGTGTAGTCCAGTCAGTTTGTCTTCCACCCTTTGTGGCTTCTCAGAACCTGTAGTGCCTACTAGCATGCAACTTGCAAATACATTACTTAATGGCTGATTGGGGATAGTCGGTTGACCTATACTTCTGTCCACCTGCAGTACTACTCAGGATAACAAGGGCGGCTCCAGAATAGACTTTGGAGGGAAGGGAGGAACAATGCCAGTAAAACATGGGGTGGTTTGGGGCGGTAAATTTTCAAAAATAAAGGCCTGGAAATGAAATTTTAAGCTATTCTGGTACTTAAAAATCACAGAAACAATTTGGTATTTTTTTCATAAAAACATGCAATTTACCTGAATTTACATAGATACCAAAATTATTATTTTGAACAATTTACAAAATATTGTTTAATTTTCATCGTTTCATTAAACGGCTTGTTCTGACTAGGACGACGCAGAGTCGTAGTACACAGACTGCTAGTATAGCCGAGCCGGTACGGAACTAGTGTGCGACTTGTAACATGCCAGTGTTGTTTATGCTGGGTGGAACTACAAATTTTATCAGATGAATTTCTACACTTAACACTATATAAATGTAAAAACAATATACATTGTTTTAAAATAAAAGTCAAATGAAAAATACATTTTTATAAGTAAGCCGGGATAAATTTAAATGTGTTCAGAGTATGAAAAGCATTTCTAAAAAAATACTATCCGCATTCTTGAGGTGGGGGGCAATTGCCTCTACTGCCCCCCTCCTAGAGCAGCCCTTGCACGACAGTAACAACCCTCTAATGCTTACATAGTCATTGGTATAGCAAAATTCTTGAACTCTCGCGAGTCTCCCTTAAACAAAAGAAGGCTATAGTCTCATCAATACAACGCAATAGCCCCTACCAACTGTAAAAACAAAATCTCCCAACCCTCCTCTTTATTTTAAAACCATATTCGCCTGAATATGTTCATCCAATTCGAAGTAGCCAATTTATCAAACAAGGGTATTGTTTCGATGGTCTTGTACATGTGGAACGTAAAAATGCAAATATTAAAGTGCGCATTAGTTTCCAGACTCGAAACGCCCTTGTGTTTCCAAGAGCCAGTGGCGTGCACGCTCCATTGGAGGTAGATATGATGTTATCAGTGCGGTTGCTATACGTACTGCCTCTGGTGGAAGTGGAGGGAATCTCAGATTTTTTATTGCGGCTTTGTATTTGATTCTTTTTAAAATTAAACTTGAGTAATTTTGCATAAACAGTGTCACTTAATGTTATATACAATACAAAGAGAGTGGTTACATCATAAACGGGACGACAGAGAGACTTTCCCTTAAAAGTACAATGAAAGGACTAGTTTTGTGATCTAGAGTTTGTAAGGGGCTCTTCTCTGTCTCCAAACACACAATACTGTCTCCATAATGTCCCTCATTATCTCTATATTGTAACTTACAGTCTCTATACTAACCCTCACTATCTTCACACTGCTGCCCTGTCTCTATACTGTCCCTCAATATCTCCACACTGTCACTAATTATCTCTATACTATCCATAACTATCTTCACATTGACCCTCACTGTCTCTATACTAGTCTTCACTATTTCCACACTGTCCCTCACAGTCTCTATACTGTTCCTAAATATCTCCACACTGTCACTCACTATCTCTATACTATCCGTCACTATCTTCACATTGTCTCTCACTGTCTCTATACTAGCCTTCACTATTTCCACACTGTCCCTTACAGTCTCTTTACTGTCCCTAAATAGTTCCACACTGTCAATCACTATCTCTATAGTATCCCTCATTATCTGCACATTGTTCCTCACTGTCTCTATACTAAATCTCACTATCTCCACACTGCTGTCCTGTCTCTATACTGTGCCTCAATGTCTCCACACTGTCACTCACTATCTCTATACTATCCGTCACTATCTTCACGTTGTCTCTCACTGTCTTTATACTAGCCTTCACTATTTCCACACTGTCCCTCACAGTCTCTATACTGTGCCTCAATATCTCCGCACTGTCACTCACTATATCTATACTATCCCTCACTATCTTCACATTGTACCTCACTGTCTCTATAATAGCCTTTATTATTTCCACACTGTCCCTCACTGTCTCTATACTGTCCCTCAATATCTTCATAATTTAACTCACTGTCCCCCAGTCTCAATAGTCTCCCTCACTGTCCATATACTGTCCCTCACTGACTCCATACTGTTCCTTAGTGTTTCTGTACTGTCCCTAACTGCTTTTATACTGTTCTTCACTGTCTCTAAACTGTCCTTCATTGTCTCTATGCTGTGTCTCACTGTTTCCATAGTGTCTCTCAAAGATTGTATACTGTCCCTCACTAGTTCCTTACTGTTTCCATACTGTCTCTCATTGTCTTTGTATGGTTCCTCACTAACTCAATACACCCTTCCACTATCCTAAAAAATGCAAGGTATGTAATATAGTTATCTCGTCCCATTTTGCTTAAAATAAATGATAACATGTGATTTCATAAAAGAGCTGAATTTATGTTATAGGTTATGTGGTAGAACAGCTGTTTGAACGCATAGGTTATGCTATTGTATTTATAATAATTGTAATTATTTATTAGAAAGTAGCTTGAGTAAATTTTTTCTTTGTTAACGTAAGTAGGAATTGACTTTAAATGCTGTCATTTTATTCGTGAATATTACTATTTAAAATACAATCGTATTCTTGTGTCTGAAGGAACAAGATATTGGAAATTACAACGGTATTTTTCAATTCCTTCTATTAGCTCACACTCCGGTTATTATATCATGAACAAATTTCCAATCGTTTATAAAATAAGTTGTTATTCACCCAATCATGTTCAAATACATTTTTCCTGTGTAGAGTTTTTTCAAATATATATTCATTAATTTAATTAAAAAAGTGGATGTCTCAGTCGGATTCGAACTGAATGACTACGTGTTTCAAATCCAGCACTTTTGCACTGAGCCAACTTTTCCACAGCTGTTACTTAAAAATGTATATGAAATTTTAATGGAAAAAGTCTTTGAAATAATGAAGCTGACAAGAAATGGATAGAATGAAAACTTATAGACCACCGTCAGCTTCATGTATTAGAAACGAAAGTTAATAAATAGTAACAAACAAAAATAATAGTCCAATAGTATAGACCGACCAGAGAGGAAAATGGAAAATTGCAAGGAAATTCGCTCTATTTTGCCAATTAATGTGTGATTCTGTCACATGTATAAACATGTTTATAATAATTGTAATTATTAATTGTAATTATAAATTAAAAACGTAAGTCAATACATTTTTTCTTTGTTGATCTCAGTAGGAATTGACTTAAAATTTGTTTCTATATTACTAGTTTTCGCTAAAAATCCGTTCGCAGTTGTTCAATTCTAGAAATCTGAAGTGTGTGACGTCTTTCAGTCACAACTTAACCATAATGTAAATTAGCAATTACTCGCCCATTACAAAGTACACGGATTGGCCTTTGCTTAGTTAAGAAGTTGAATTTTACGTGACCCATCACCATATTCATACGTCAGCTTCCTACACATGATGATATTCGCCGTAGTCAGTCTCTGCAACGCACGTACGCCGATGTATCGAATATTGGGCCGTGCGGGATTGACATAAACAAGAAGGGGTGCGGGTATATTGGTTTGTAAAGATCACAAGCTGTAACAAGCCGAAACCCGACACAACGAAATCCGCAAAGAAAAGTTATGTATTCCTCCGCACGCACGCGCGCGCGTGATAAATCACAAACTAGACAAAGCCAGTATGTGTTCTCGAATCAAACGACGTAGCGCTGATATTGTTTTCAAAGATGGAAAAGAGAGGAGACATATTCAATTTTGTGAAATGGTCAACAGCATTCACTCAATTTAAGGGCGAGGGGAGGGCGGCTGTCAACGCGGAATGAATCCAGAAAATGTCATTTCATAACCCCGAACACAATAACCAATTTTATTCTGCTTGCTTTTGATTACGTTTATTGTGTTTACCTCTTCGTTTCATGATTTCGTTTAATCATGAACTTTACCGATTACACCTAAAACGTATTTTGTTATATATTCTTGTACTTTTTAACTTCAAACAGTTAAAGTAATATTTAGCCTAATTAAAATTAGTTTTTGTCTTTTCGAATTTTGGTTTTCGTGTCTTTTGTATCTTTATTTTTTGTTATCGGCTTTTATTTTCTTCACTTTATTTTTTCAACATTTGCTTTCTACAAATCTGACTATCGATTTCGTGACGAAATATAAAGATTTTCTCTTTCAGGTCAGTAAGGACACTTTAGTACGATACGGGAATTAAAAACAGTTTTAATGGCGAACAAAAAAAACTGTTTACATATGTTCACTCCATATGAGGTATTACTGGCATTAGAGAATAGACTGGTGGTGAAAACTGTAAGTAGAAAGATGGAAAAACCATCTGGAGGTCAGTTGCGTGTTAGTCTTTATCCTTTCGTCCAAATTACACAAAATAATGCGAGAAGTTGGGGGTTACCTATAATAAAGATAATACACGCCTCTACATATCGAGCCTCAGACTAGAGTCTCCGAAAACTGGATATTAGCGGTCACAAAACGGCGTCTTAGGGGCAAACCAGAAGAAGATTCCGTCCCATTTTTCAGAACATTTTCAACAGTCACCAGATAGAACATATTGCTTTGCTAGGGCTGTTTCTGACTGGCGGATCATGTTGTGTCAGAGCTGTTTCTGCCTCGTGGATAGCTTTGTTATTTCGGTCAGGCGTTACTTCTACCAGATAGAACATGTTGCTTAGTTAGGCGCGTTTCTGCCTGTTGGATCACGTTGTTGAGCTAGGCGTTAATTCTTCCAGATAGAATATGTTGCTTTGTTAGGTGCGTTGTTGCCTGTTGGATCATGTTGTTGAGCTAGGCGTTACCTCTGTCAGATAGAATATGTTGCTTTGTTAGGCGCGTTTCTGCCTGGTGGATCACGTTGTTGTGTCAGGCGTTAATTCTTCCAGATAGAATATGTTGCTTTGTTAGGTGCGTTGTTACCTGTTGGATCACGTTGTTGAGCTAGGCGTTACTTCTGTCAGATAGAACATGTTGCTTTGCCAGACCTGTTTCCGCCTGGTGGATCACGTTGTTGAGCTAGGCGTTAATTCTTCCAGATAGAATATGTTGCTTTGTTAGGCGCGTTTCTGCCCGGTGGATCACGTTGTTGTGTCAGGCGTGAATTCTTCCAGATAGAATATGTTGCTTTGTTAGGTGCGTTGTTACCTGTTGGATCACGTTGTTGAGCTAGGCGTTACTTCTGTCAGATAGAACATGTTGCTTTGCCAGACCTGTTTCTGCCTGGTGGATCACGTTGTTGAGCTAGGCGTTAATTCTTCCAGATAGAATATGTGGCTTTGTTAGGCGCGTTTCTGCCTGGTGGATCACGTTGTTGTGTCAGGCGTGAATTCTTCCAGATAGAGTATGTTGCTTTGTTAGGTGCGTTGTTACCTGTTGGATCACGTTGTTGAGCTAAGCGTTACTTCTTTCAGATAGAACATGTTGCTTTGCCAGACCTGTTTCTGCCTGGTGGATCACGTTGTTGAGCTAGGCGTTAATTCTTCCAGATAGAATATGTGGCTTTGTTAGGCGCGTTTCTGCCTGTTGGATCACGTTGTTGTGTCAGGCGTGAATTCTTCCAGATAGAATATGTTGCTTTGTTAGGTGCGTTGTTACCTGTTGGATCACGTTGTTGTGTCAGGCGTGAATTCTTCCAGATAGAATATGTTGCTTTGTTAGGTGCGTTGTTACCTGTTGGATCACGTTGTTGTGTCAGGCGTGAATTCTTCCAGATAGAATATGTTGCTTTGTTAGGCGCGTTTCTGCCTGGTGGATCACGTTGTTGTGTCAGGCGTGAATTCTTCCAGATAGAATATGTTGCTTTGTTAGGTGCGTTGTTACCTGTTGGATCACGTTGTTGAGCTAGGCGTTACTTCTGTCAGATAGAACATGTTGCTTTGCCAGACCTGTTTCTGCCTGGTGGATCACGTTGTTGAGCTAGGCGTTAATTCTTCCAGATAGAATATGTGGCTTTGTTAGGCGCGTTTCTGCCTGGTGGATCACGTTGTTGTGTCAGGCGTGAATTCTTCCAGATAGAGTATGTTG
Source organism: Prosapia bicincta (assembly GCA_036971475.1). NCBI lineage: Eukaryota > Metazoa > Arthropoda > Insecta > Hemiptera > Cercopidae > Prosapia > Prosapia bicincta. The sequence goes on along the minus strand of JBAIZL010000004.1, from coordinate 149,126,360 downwards.
CTTTGTTAGGTGCGTTGTTACCTGTTGGATCACGTTGTTGAGCTAAGCGTTACTTCTTTCAGATAGAACATGTTGCTTTGCCAGACCTGTTTCTGCCTGGTGGATCACGTTGTTGAGCTAGGCGTTAATTCTTCCAGATAGAATATGTGGCTTTGTTAGGCGCGTTTCTGCCTGTTGGATCACGTTGTTGTGTCAGGCGTGAATTCTTCCAGATAGAATATGTTGCTTTGTTAGGTGCGTTGTTACCTGTTGGATCACGTTGTTGTGTCAGGCGTGAATTCTTCCAGATAGAATATGTTGCTTTGTTAGGTGCGTTGTTACCTGTTGGATCACGTTGTTGTGTCAGGCGTGAATTCTTCCAGATAGAATATGTTGCTTTGTTAGGTGCGTTGTTGCCTGTTGGATCATGTTGTTGAGCTAGGCTTTACCTCTGTCAGATAGAACATGTTGCTTTGTTAGGCGCGTTTCTGCCTGGTGGATCACGTTGTTGTGTCAGGCGTTAATTCTTCCAGATAGAATATGTTGCTTTGTTAGGTGCGTTGTTACCTGTTGGATCACGTTGTTGTGTCAGGCGTGAATTCTTCCAGATAGAATATGTTGCTTTGTTAGGTGCGTTGTTACCTGTTGGATCACGTTGTTGAGCTAGGCGTTACTTCTGTCAGATAGAACATGTTGCTTTGCCAGACCTGTTTCTGCCTGGTGGATCACGTTGTTGAACTAGGCGTTAATTCTTCCAGATAGAATATGTGGCTTTGTTAGGCGCGTTTCTGCCTGGTGGATCACGTTGTTGTGTCAGGCGTGAATTCTTCCAGATAGAGTATGTTGCTTTGTTAGGTGCGTTGTTACCTGTTGGATCACGTTGTTGAGCTAGGCGTTACTTCTGTCAGATAGAACATGTTGCTTTGCCAGACCTGTTTCTGCCTGGTGGATCACGTTGTTGAGCTAGGCGTTAATTCTTCCAGATAGAATATGTGGCTTTGTTAGGCGCGTTTCTGCCTGGTGGATCACGTTGTTGTGTCAGGCGTGAATTCTTCCAGATAGAGTATGTTGCTTTGTTAGGTGCGTTGTTACCTGTTGGATCACGTTGTTGAGCTAAGCGTTACTTCTTTCAGATAGAACATGTTGCTTTGCCAGACCTGTTTCTGCCTGGTGGATCACGTTGTTGAGCTAGGCGTTAATTCTTCCAGATAGAATATGTGGCTTTGTTAGGCGCGTTTCTGCCTGTTGGATCACGTTGTTGTGTCAGGCGTGAATTCTTCCAGATAGAATATGTTGCTTTGTTAGGTGCGTTGTTACCTGTTGGATCACGTTGTTGTGTCAGGCGTGAATTCTTCCAGATAGAGTATGTTGCTTTGTTAGGTGCGTTGTTGCCTGTTGGATCATGTTGTTGAGCTAGGCGTTACCTCTGTCAGATAGAACATGTTGCTTTGTTAGGCGCGTTTCTGCCTGGTGGATCACGTTGTTGTGTCAGGCGTTAATTCTTCCAGATAGAATATGTTGCTTTGTTAGGTGCGTTGTTACCTGTTGGATCACGTTGTTGTGTCAGGCGTGAATTCTTCCAGATAGAATATGTTGCTTTGTTAGGTGCGTTGTTACCTGTTGGATCACGTTGTTGTGTCAGGCGTGAATTCTTCCAGATAGAATATGTTGCTTTGTTAGGTGCGTTGTTACCTGTTGGATCACGTTGTTGAGCTAGGCTTTACTTCTGTCAGATAGAACATGTTGCTTTGCCAGACCTGTTTCTGCCTGGTGGATCACGTTGTTGAGCTAGGCGTTAATTCTTCCAGATAGAATATGTTGCTTTGTTAGGCGCGTTTCTGCCTGGTGGATCACGTTGTTGTGTCAGGCGTGAATTCTTCCAGATAGAATATGTTGCTTTGTTAGATGCGTTGTTACCTATTGGATCAGGTTGTTGAGCTAGGCGTTACTTCTGTCAGATAGAACATGTTGCTTTGCCAGACCTGTTTCTGCCTGGTGGATCACGTTGTTGAGCTAGGCGTTAATTCTTTCAGATAGAATATGTTGCTTTGTTAGGCGCGTTTCTACCTGGTGGATCACGTTGTTGTGTCAGACGTGAATTCTTCCAGATAGAATATGTTGCTTTGTTAGGCGCGTTTCTGCCTGGTGGATCACGTTGTTGTGTCAGGCGTGAATTCTTCCAGATAGAATATGTTGCTTTGTTACCTGTTGGATCACGTTGTTGAGCTAGGCGTTACTTCTGTCAGATAGAACATGTTGCTTTGCCAGACCTGTTTCTGCCTGGTGGATCACGTTGTTGAGCTAGGCGTTAATTCTTCCAGATAGAATATGTGGCTTTGTTAGGCGCGTTTCTGCCTGGTGGATCACGTTGTTGTGTCAGGCGTGAATTCTTCCAGATAGAGTATGTTGCTTTGTTAGGTGCGTTGTTACCTGTTGGATCACGTTGTTGAGCTAGGCGTTACTTCTGTCAGATAGAACATGTTGCTTTGCCAGACCTGTTTCTGCCTGGTGGATCACGTTTTTGTGCCAGGCGGTACTTCCGCCAGGTAAAACATGTTGCTTACGCGCTTCTGCCAGCTAGCCCAGATGGTTTTGCCAAGCACGTACTGTGTCATTGCAACACATTTAGAATTAACATAAACCATATAAAAACATTTTACATAGTTCTATTTAAAAATAATAAACTTGTTTCCCAACAATAATTGTGTTATTAAGCTGGCATTGCTGATAGCGAGGGTGCACAATTGCTGTAGCTACATGTGTGTTTTGTGTGCATATTTATACCTTAACTAATATTTATTAAAACCAACAGTTTAACAATTATTATTCCATGACTGAAATATAAAGTGCATATAATTATACCTAATGGCATTTGCCAACCCCCATAAATTTATATGGAATTGGCCTAGGCTTCTCTGTATATATTTTCATTGTTAGAATCTTTCTTACTCCTCAGAGTTACGGTCTGAACTGACAATGACACACATCTCCCGAAACGGCCGTCCTCGAGAAATATAAGTAAGTGCTACTATAGCCAAGTTTGTAAATATTTACAAGTGTTTAGTGAAAATTAGTAGCTCACGTGAAGATGGAATCAACAAATATGAATCTTTCTTACTTTTAAAATGACGCTTTTCTCATTGTAACGGTATCTGAATAACAGATTTTGTTTCATTAAGCCTAACGATCCTTTATTGTTAGCTTTTGGAACTTAAATTGAAATAAGTTATCGATGAGAGTTTTTGATTTATTTTAGTTAAGAGTTATTAACAAACACATTTGTCTATTTAATTTTCTCTTTAGGAATAGTTTTAATCCATATTTTCAATTGGTTTCCAAAGGTAAATTAATTTATTTCTCTGTGAAAAATCTCTAAAATGGTTAGAGATGATACATTTCACTATAATTCATTCTTCACTAACGTTTACTCTTGTCTAGAATCTATTCTTCACTCCAGTTTTTGACGCACTCATGTTTATTCTCTCAATCAAGTTTTATGGTCACTCCAGTAGATTCAAACTCGAGGTCATTTATCAAGTTTTTTTTTACTCCAGTTTATTCTGATTAGCGAAGTTTCTTCACTCGACATTTCTTACCTGGAGTTTATTCTTCATTTATGTTTTTTCCTTCACTCATTTGTTGATCCCTTGAGTGTATTTTTCCGTCGAATTTATTCTCTAATTAAGTTCGTTTTTATACGAGTTTATACTCACTCCAGTTCATTCCAACTCGAGGTCATTAATCAAAAACATTTTTTTCACTCGTGTTTATTCTGAATCGAGTACTGTTTTCACTCCGCTTTTCTTACCTCGAGTTTATTCTTTATTTACGTTTTTTTCCTTTACTCAGTTTTTTCACTTGAGTGTATTTTTCAGTCGAACTTATTCGTCACTCTAGTTTATTCAATCTCGAGGTAATTCATTAAGAGAGTAGTATTTATCCAGATAGTTTTAAGGTAACCTTTACAAGAAATATTTTAAAAAGAAACAGCGCCAAGAAATGTAATCCTCTATTAAATATTCTGACCCAAGTTTGACGAATTATCTACACATAATCAAATATTTATTAAAAATAAAATCGAATTCAGCGAACGGACGAATGATTATCAGTTGCAGATCCAAAACAGCGCCTGAGTGTTCCTTTAATCTGCCCGTAGCAGTATCGCAAGACGGACGCTGCACACTCACGGCGGCCACCTAGCCCCTGACTGACAAAAAAGCAAGTTAACTGAATATTGGAGTTCGCTTGGATTGACTTGAAGAAGAACCATTCTAATTACATTGTCTTAGTAAATAAATAAAAAAAATTTGACTAACAGCTATGGTAAGCAGGAAAGCACTGCTCCATATGTAACGACTAGAGTGGTCTGGAGCAGTTACAAAGCGAGTTATTTACAGTCGCAGGTCAAACTGTCTAAGTTATCATACATCAAATGTGGGACGTTATTGTATAAGTAATAATAATTGCCTTGTCAAGCCTATATGTACTCATACATTGTGTTAGCTCACCAGATCCATTGTCGCTCGTATTCAGCATGACCGTCCCCGTTGTAGCTCGTCCACAGAGTTCCAAGAGTGGTTTCACCTCCAATCGCCCATCTTGGAACGAGTTGAAGAGACCGGTAATCTGGAAATAAATAAATTAATAATATAACAAGAATTAAAATTAATTCCAGAAGGGAGTAGATTTTTCTATTCAAATAAAGTGTGTTAGAGGAAATATATTAAAGGAAGGTAGTCTATGGAAAGAATTAAGGAGGGGAGAGTAAAGTAGTATCATGGATTGCGTGGATAAGATCTTTCCTTTATCTGGATAAGAAAGGAGTGCGTAGGTTGTCTCAGATAGCAATCCTTTAAAGATTGTGATAAGCCAATTTGGATATTAACGAAGGTTAATATATTGTGAATTGCTTCTAAGTAGGGTTAAGGTAGGGACATAAAACCTACCAGTAAGAGGATCTGATTATATCACATAGTAGGGTCGTTTTCATTAAGTAGAACTACTTTTAATCGGGTTTATAAAGAGATCTCCACCCGTGAAGGAAGTAAGAGAGATATACACCCCCTTGAGGGAAGTAGGGTAAGAAAGAATAATTACGAATGGCTAAGGATAGGACATAACGCCCCCCTACTTCGAATAGCTACGTGACAGGGTCGCTTACTTGAAGGAGGGGTCCTATCATCCGCGTAGGAGGTGTTACCCGTTACCGGCAAAGTGGTTGATGTTAAAAACATTCTCTATCCAAGGTAACCGAAGAATACTATCTGCGAGTAAAACATAATCATGGTCTATGTTATTGTCCACTTGTTATTAAAATCGTATTTGCTAAGGTGTTTTAACTACACAGTATAAATATTTTAACACCTTGTACGATTTTTTTCTCCCAAATTTTTCCAAATTCTGTCGGTGTTGGATTCTAACTCGAAGTGAGAAGTTGTTCTTGATAATGCTGATAATAACAGAGTTGGTGTATGCGTTAAACATTGTACGATACATATTCTTATTTATAAATGTAGTAATTGCAATAATAACATTGTCTACAATAATAACACGCTCATCGTCCTTGTGATTTTAAGTTGATGATTTCATTCTATATCAACAGAGGATTTATTGATGTTTCTGTTAAAAATCAAAGTGTCCTTCGTATTACGAGACTTTATTTCAATTCCTACTATTAGTTCACAATCTCCATATAGTATAAATCTTGTTCAAGCGTTAATAAAACTCTTTACTTATCCACAAAAGTTCAAATACACAATTTTAAACTTATAGTGGATGACACTTGATGTTATTATAGTTTTTTTCCAATATTATTTCGTTAATTAATTAATTTTAGTTTCATATGAGAGATAAACCTTTGACAAAAGGGGCAAGGTATGCAATTTAGTTCTCGTCCCTTCTGGCATTAAATAAGCGATGACATATGATTTCATAAAACAGCTTATTTTGTGTTATAGTTAATGTGGTAGAACAACTGTCTACGCATAAGTTATGTTACTTTATTTATATGCATTATTATTATTTATTAAAATTTCAGAACAGTAATTTTTTCTTTGTTGATTCAAGTAGGAATTAACTTTTAAATTTTCTATTTATTATTAAGCTTCTTTTTGTTGTTTTAATTATTGTCAAGCCAGAATATCTTGTGTCTTTAGGTTAGAAAAATCAACGAAATCTAACAAAAATAAACCGCCTCCAGTAGTAAAGGTGGGCACAGAACCCGATATATTCAGAACACAAGATGTCTGCCGTTAGCGTCAGATGTATGGGTGTCTGTATTACAACGGATAATTGGAAGACGTTGTCCTCATTAGGTGGTGTGTGCAATAACTCAACACCAATTGCGACCACTTTGCGCCCAAAATAAACTTGTCTCTGGTAGAAACGGCGAGCGTTACTTTCAGAACCTAACGAATCGTTACTGATTTCCCGTAACAAGCTCGTCGAAATGTTGCACCCTTCCTTAGGGGCTATCGCTACCCCCTCCCCTTGTCACGTGATCGTCTCAGAGTGTGGCTCTTAACTAGTTCCCCTGATAAGGGCGAATTTACATTTTCAAGCTTAAATGTCGGTGTTAAAGTTTAGGTGGTTTTTTGATAATTAAATGATTTTATTTATATATTGGGGGTGGTATTTATAAACCTTAAACGTTATTTTATTTAAAACACAAAAATTACTCAGCACCTATATTACATTATATATTGCGTAAGAAGAGAGATTGTACAAATTCTAAAACTATAGAAAAACTATTAAATTAATTCTAGATTGTAAACTACAAAATGTAGAAAATCTTTTAAAATAAATACCTAATTGCGTTTCTATACGACAACAATGTTTTATTATTCTGTGAAAGAATTTTTATAAAATTATCAACTTATAATTAATAAACAAGTGATACAAAAAAATTTTTAAAAGTCAATATAAATGTGATCGACAAAGATAAACTGCGAAGATAAAATAATTTTTATTTTTATTTTTTTTTTATATTATAATTACAATTAAATATGTAGGCATATATACATATGACAGAATCACAATATTAGGTGACAAAATAGAAAGTGAATTTCCTTGCAATTTTTCAATTTCCTTTCTATACAGTAAATGATGTTGGACTATTTCTACCTATTCGGGGTTTTTCATTACTAATTTATGAAGCTGATGGTAATCTGTATTTTCTATCCATCTCTTGTAATACTTCATTATTGCAAATAACCTTTCTCTTATAATTTCATATATATCTTTAAGAAATCGACTTTTAGCTACGGGAAAGTTGGTTCAGTGCCAAAGTGCTGGATTAAAACATCTAGTTATTCTGGTCTGGCCCAAGCAAACTTTTTAAAAATTCAATTATTGAATAGATATTTGAAAAAAAATTGTATCAACATCAATATTACCATCTACTGTAGGTTAAAACAAATGTATTTGACCTTGATTAGATGAATAAACACGTTTTTGTTAACCATTAAAAATGTGTACAAGAAATAAATAAGGAGAATGCGAGTTATTAGAAGAAATTGAAAAAATACAGCATAAAGTCTTTCTTCTTATGCTGTTTTCTTGGATTTTAATGAGTATCTTTATATTTTTACAAATTGGTGATTATTAAAAATGAATTGCAATTGATCAGCTGTTCCGTCATCAATATTGATTATTGAAGTGACAGATATTCAAACTTAAGAAAACATGAGTATATGAGTGATTTTCTTATAAACGTTTTTTTATCTATTACGAAGTGGACTAGGCACGAAGAATGTCCGTGAAATTATACAACGATTATATCTTTAAAGTGAAAACTTTTAAAGCGACGCACGGTTGAGTATTTTACAGAAAATCGTGGCCAAAAGTGTAAAATGTCAAATTTGTTCAACATCAGTTTTATTAGTACCGTTGGAAAGCTAATGAATTGGCGCGTCTAGCAGTGCTTATCTGAAGTTCATGAGTCTTATCCGGTCGTTCCTACTGCAAGTTGAAACCTGAACCTCGTCGTGTACGGTTGAATTTCTGCTCGATTATTTACAATAATCTTGAGTTGTAAAATTATTTCCTGCCTCAAACTACGTGTGAACGCTTAGAAACTTCTGATATAACATAGCATCCTACTACTTTAAACAAGGTAAGTGTTTGTTTTTAATATTTCATTCAGTGATTTAACATATAACATTTTTTAAATACCTATATTTAAAAATTTTTGAAACAAATTTAATTTTGTGTTTAAGTAAGCTTTAAGTATATTTGTCAGGTCTTGTCGCCCTACTTTAAACATTGAATCATGTTCGTTATACTGTGTTTAATTAACGTAAAAAATAAAAGTTCCCGCATACTCTAACCAATTAAAACAAAAAAACAAATTATAAGTTATTGTATTTTTAAAAAATTAGCTTTTCAATAAGCATCTAGGTATGTTGTTCTTAATACCTGACGTTCTTTACTTTGTATCACTTATGATTATTTGTTATATGTTTTTACTAGCCTATTTTATTAATTTTTTGTTTTATACCTATATATATATTACAAAAATTAGGCGAGACAGTGGCAGAGTAAATAGAATATTCGACTCCTAAATATTGAAAATTTGCAAGTCGAGTTTTCAAAAAATTATAAACAGCCTGACGTTTGTGTAAAAATTACAAGGTTAATGAATGATAATTTAATATTAGTGCCGACAGATTAACTGCATGTAAATTCACCGCAGGCTTACGTGTGTATAGGCGTTCTTTTAAAATGGAGGAACTATTTTAATATCGATTGATTTTTTTTCAGGTCATGGAAAAGGAAATATCACGGATGCTTCCTTATGACATGGTAAAGGAGTCTCCAAGCAGATCAATCGATGATAAACATGGAACATCGAAAGATTTCAATAACCTGAATAAAACTGGTACTGAAAACTTAGAAGCATTACAATTTGGCCTGTCAATTTTGCATACGAGAATTCGTTTTTTTTAGTCACTTCTTCAATTGGCCTACAAAATAGAACTTAAGATTTGGCAAGTCAGAAGTGAAGAGGATATGAATAAAGTGGCTGATGCAAAAAAGTACAAACAACTTTTAAAGAAGAAATGAGTCTGCTCGTTGATGTCTCTAAACAAGGCTTCGGTAACAGAAACGATGGTAACACCTAAAGACGGGGTTTTTCAGACCCAGATACAGCCTCTCGAATCACAGGAGTTGATTTGAAATTGATAAAAAATCTTAAAGTAATTTTAGAAGTAATTTCAAGCAGGTACCCCATTGATCACGAGAAATTTAACATCTATGCACGTGAGACTGCTGAGTTATACGTCAGTCTTTATAGCTGGTATCCTATGACACCTACTATGCATAACGTTTTGATGCATGGCTCTACAACTAAAAAGCACGCCATCCTCCCAATTGGACAACTTCCTGAGGAAGCTGCTGAACAAACAATTCAGGATGTATAGAATCCGATATGCACGGAAGTTCAGCAGAAGAGTTTGTAACAGGGACGTACTTAATAGATTACTTTTAAATAGTGATCCTTTTTTGAGCTACTCGAGTCAGAGACGGAGGAAGAAGAGCAAAGCATTCTTAACTGAAAACGTAAGCCTTCTCCTACAAGACAAACTATCTTCTGACATTCTCAATAGTGATACAGAAGAAAGTGTTGATGAGTCGGACTAAGAAGTTATCAGAAGGTATAAGAAGTTATATCAAATGTGTTGTATTACTGGATTATTATTATTCCATTATTATACAGTAAACCATAGAATAAATTTTATATATTAATTAATTAAGCTTAAAATGTGTATACATTCTAAATATAATTAACTATTTATAATATTAAAATAGTAATAAATAACAAAAATTATAAACTGGTTTAAACATGTACCCTTCTATCTATTAAAAACATAATAATCGAAGATTTCAACAAAACCTTTAGTAGTTCGCCATTTTAGGAAATTACATCTATTTTACATAAAAGAAGCCTAGTTCTTAATTCAATTGATTGTAAAATGTATAACATGATTGTATGAAGTTTCTGAAAACCAAGAAGTGTCCCTGCATCAGTAATAAAAGATTAAAAGGTTTTGGCCATGAGAAGAGGCTAAATACTCCACTGTACGACGCCTACAAAAACATAGGCCTACTTGATCGATAGAAACATACAATTTCGTGTCAGTATAACTTTCATCAGATTAATAACGTCAGTAAAGATTTTCATCAGTCACCTAAAAATGAATTAAATGATAACATATATCAGCTGATTTTATGTTATATGTTATGCTGTAAAACAATTGTTTTAACTTATTACACTTTTGCTACTACTTGCGACCAGACTTTTTGTTAACTAAAGGTTGTTAAATTGTTAACTTACACCTGGAAGAGACGTTTTTGTCTTACGATTTCTTCGCCTCGTATTTTTGCCGCTAGCAATGCTGCAGTTGTGCTTCCTCAGTAACATTTTTTTTTTAGTTAGAAGTGATGTGATCGAAGAGTATGTGTGGTGATCTTTGCGTGTTTGTTCATTTCAGATGTCATTTTTATGTGTGTTGCTATGTCTATATATTTCATACTGTTCTAGTGTGTTTAATTTATGGCCTTTGTTGCATGTTTGGAGGATACTCATGTTATTTTTCATACTTTTGCATGAGTGTTTAGTGTCCATGAGGTGATTTGCGAAAGTGGATTCAATAGTAGTGTGCAGTGTGCTTTTGTGTTCTTTATATCTTTCAGTAAAAGATTTGCCTGTTTGTCCAAAATAGAACCCTTTGCAGTTGTTGCATTTTAGTTTGTATACTCCTGGGCTATTGTATGTGTTGGTATTGTTATTAATGCTGTGTCTGATAGCCTTTTGGCTTTTATTTGCTGTTCTGTAAGCCACATTGTATCCTGCTTTTTTGAGTTGGTTTTCTATTTTATTTGTGAGTTTGTTTATGTATGCGAGGGTGATGAATTTGTTTGTGTTCGTGTTTTTGTTGTTAGTATAATTGTTTTAACACTTAGGTTATGTTACATTATTTATTGAACATTGGTGAAAGAAAAGATTAATAATAAATAGTTTTGATCAATTAATAAATATATTAATGTATTTATATTTAGATAAAATCTCAACACAAATACTTCAATATAACGATAATAATAAGTTTCCTATTTTTAATCATATTTTTTAAATGAAAATCTTAGGCGCATCTGATAAAAAATGTTTAGGTAATTAGTCATTAAGCGAAATTAAATATTTTTCTTAAAAATTAATATTTTTCTTACTACGAAATTAAATATTCACAGGTACTTATAAATTACATTAAATATAAGTTACTTCGGAGATATGCGAATTATTAGAAGTTATAAACATAGAGGTAAAAACAAACCAGATAACGAACAAATGCAAACACGATCAAAGTATAATAGTAAACATAGCGACCCTGATGATTTGGCAACAAATAAAATTAATTAAACCACAATGTATGTTGAATATAAATCAGTTGTGTCTTTTATACAAATAAATTTGTTCCCGAAAATGCCAACACTGTTAGCCGGCGAAGATTGTTAAACTGTTTGTCTGTTAAAATAATCGTGTTCTTGTACTTCTAATATTGTTATTAGAAACATATATATATATATATATATATAAGTTTCAATATATTTATAATATAGTTTCTATATACATATATATCCTTGGCTGGCAATGCACATATTCCAACGTTGAATCCATGACGGGAAACATTTCTGGAAGGGTTCTTTCGGAAGGGCGTTTAGCTACTCGGTGGTGGGCCTCGGAATGTCAGGAATGATTTCAAAACGATTTCCTCTAAGCACAGTTTTAATTTTTGGGAACAGCCAAAAGTCGCAGGGTGCTAAATCGGGTGGATGTGGACCGACAGGAACACTTTATTAGGCCAAAAGCTAGCAAAGGAGGAGCGAGGTGTGACATGGCGCATTTCGACTAATTTCAGCTTTTAAATCGGTCTTAACACTGTATAGAGTCTTCAGATTTACCACATTATCGCCATACACAGATGTTAACATTTCGTGAGCATCTTTGTCATTTTTCTTTGCAATCTAAAACAAAACTCAATGTTAATCCTTTGTTCGAAATTCATGATGCGCGACATACACGATAAATATGACCTCACTCTAGCGGCTCTGGCAGTCGACTGACAAGCCCCAACGTGTTGAAACTTGTTGCTGCCTACCTCAATAGATCAAGCAACTAGGCAAATCACATCATATATATATATATATATATATATATATATATATATATATATATATATATATATGTAGCGTCAGAAGTTGCCGCTAAAAAAATTCATTCACCGTATTTTTTGATCACCCCTCGTGTGTGTGTGTGTGTGTGTGTATATATATGTATATATATATATATATATATATATATATAGAGAGAGAGAGAGAGAGAGAGAGAGATTAATAAAAAAACAAAACCAAACCTAGAATTTAGAAGAAGCTTAACAATAGCAGGAGATAAGGGAGTGTCTACCTAAAATGCCAAGGTATGTAGAGAAAAGGATAAGATAGAATAGATAACACTAGAATGTTATAAAACAGGGAAAATAATAACATACGTGGAGGACAGAGATGATATAGAGCAGGAAAGGGAGGTAATAATTCCTGTCTGGTGGCCTTTACACGTCAAGATCATCAGCTGTGAAGTGTTTTCATATTCCCCACATTCTGTACCTTTGGTGTTTAACATACCTGACTGCTACTTTGTAAGGCAATTGACAATGAGACCATAAACGAGGCAGAGCATTCGGGAACCTTTAATCCACAGTATCGACGAATGCCAAATGAAAGAGTGCCTTATATGTTCCATACATCTACTTAACAATAAGCTCGGACTGAAACCCTTAGTGCCCCACGGTGATAGCGCCATCTCACGATTATGGTAAATACGTTTCAGTTCTGCGTTGCATTTTCAACGCTGAAATGCCGTGACGATCATCACTGTATTTCAAAGGGCTATAATAAAAACTTACTAAATGAAACGGGAAATAATTGCTAGAAAAGGCAATATTATAAGGGGAGGTCAGAAAGTTTGTAACTTTTTAATGGTCACCGTACATCAGAGTCCTAATGAGCAGCGTTTCAAATTTAAATAATTGTTAAACGTATCGCACAATATTTTACGAGGTTTGTGTGCGCGCGTGTGTTTGTATATATGCATATTTATATACATACACTTAATATGTATATTTCCTTGAACTCACACTATAATTTACTTTAGCAAGAATCTTACTGTGTATATATTCGACTTTCAAGGACTTTAATTACTTTTCTCAATTATTAAACATTTCTTGTCGAGCATCTTATATATCTTGATAGATAGATAAAAAGAGAGATAGAGAGAGAGTGTGAGTGAGTGAATTTTTCAGTAACGTAAAGAAAGATTTAAAAATGTGGACGTACAGACACTTTGATACTAAAATGTGTAACTAAACAAAAACTTTAATTTTAATTGCAAATAATATTATTTTATTTTGTAAACAAATATTTTTAATAATGCAATAATATTTCGTCAATTTGTTGTATTGAGATCATCACGAGACTTTATGTTCGCCTATAATTTCAAAAAACTTTTATTTAATTGTTATTATCGATCGAAGAAACTCGTGATAATGCCAAAAACATTTCCATGCATTTCCGGAAAGCTTGGAAACATTGTATTTCTAAAAATTCTTGTTATACATAATATATATATATATATATATATATATATATATATATATATATATATATTATGGCATATATAACCTATTATATATATATATATATATATATATATATATATATATATATATCCTCACGTGCTTATAGAAGCTGTTTTATGACGGAAAAAATGTTTCATCAACTGATGTTGAATTACTAACAATTAAATTTAATTATTCAACTGAAGTAGGAAAAACCTTTCTCTAGAGAAATATTTCTATGTTCTTATGTTAATTTACGTTAGATATTAGCCATGGGAGTAGCTAACCTAACCTAACCTAACGGTAACCACTATATTGCAATAAACTGTCACTACAAAAATCGGTTCACAGATGCATTAATTAGTTTTTATGTAGTTAGATTGGTGGAACGTTTCAAGAGAATATATTTTCCGTTCATGATTAACTAAAAGAAAGTTATCCGTTGAAGAAGAGTCGTAAAACGAAAGTTTTGTTGGACGTTGTGGGAAAACAAGGTGGGTCAGCAATTCGATAAGGAAGATGTAAAGTGCATCCGTGTTGACTCTGGCCCTAATTACGAGAATACACATCAACCTTTTAGCAGAGTAGATGTGTCAACAGTCTGTCCGTCTCGTCAATAACTGCTTGGGCAAATACGGTAACTGTAACCAACACGGCGAGATGGTAGCTTCACATTGCCGTTGGCCGTCTGACGCTCTCCCACAGTGCAACGAATAGCGTTTCTCTTTAATCTGTGTAGTGGAGGTTTTATTTCTTACTTAGAAGTTTGTAAACTCTTCCATCTATGAAACTGAGCTTCCTTATTTATCACTTCGTATTTATAAAAAAATTAATCCTAGTTAGAAGTTTTAGAGAGCAGGCAGTAAAGCTTTTTAATTAACAAGATTTTTATTCTATAAGTAGACGAGTTTTATTCAATTCATTCCACTAATTCATATTCTTCCTATATACATACACACACACACACACACACACACATATATATATATATATATATATATATATATATATATATATATATATATATATATATATATATATATATATACATATATACCCATATATGCATATATATATATATATATATATATATATATATATGCAAAAGATGGCATGCTTTTACAACCTATTGTATAGAATGTATAAAATACCATTAAATAAACAAAATAGACAAAATGAATTAAACATAATATATCAATTAGCTTCAGTAAACGGTTATAAAAGGAAGACTATAGATAAATTGAATAGTAACGTTCAGAATAAATTACTAAATTATAACAGACAAATTATAAGTAAAAATGAAACAAAATGGACTAAATTTATTTACACGGGATATGAAATTAAATCACTTGAAAAGTTGTTTAAAAATACTAATATTAAATTTGCGTTTTATACAAACAATACCATCAATAATCGTATTTTAAATCAAAGTAATCACACTAGTAAATTAGATTTATGTGGGATATATAGCATAAATTGCCAAGATTGCAATAAAAATTATGTAGGTCAAACAAAAAAGAAAATAAAGGATCGCTACAAAGAACATCTCAATGCGTATATAAAACCAGATATATATAAATCGAATATGGCCACTCATTGTATTGCAAATAACCATAGTTTTCCAGACATACAAAATATGAATTTAATGAAACATATTAATAAAGGTTTGAAAATGAATGTTCTGGAAAACCTATATATCTACAAGCATAAATTAAACAACATACTTATTAAAGAACAGTCCCAAATTAAATCTAAACATAACACAATTTTTCATGTTTTAGATAGAATTTAAGATTTTATCAAACAGATAGTTCATTCAATGTAAAGCAAATAGATTAAAGAAATAAGATATCAGTGGTTTATGTACATAGTGCAATCAATTAGAGTAATGTTTAAATAATTTTACAAACCATGTTAGTAGTCTTTGAGAATGCTGGAACTATAATCCGGCGAAAAGCTTCAGCATAATTGTAAATGTTGAATAAAATATATCTTGATTATGAACTTTTTGAAGTTATTTAATAATTATAACAAATCAAGAAAAAATAATCATCTTTATTATAATATATATATATATATATATATATATATATATATATATATATATATTTCTTGAATCTTGTTTGGACATAAAAAACGTGTTAATAAAATAATTTTTATTCATCCACTCAAGTAATAGTTTTTCAAATATTAATTAATTATGTAATTGAAAATGAATTCATTTTAGTTTTACATGGGAGAAAGCTTTTCACGAAAGGGGCAAAGTATGCAATGTAGTTATTTAGTCCCAATTGTCTCAATGTGATCACATGAATTCATAAAACAGCTGATTTTATGTCAGGTTATGCGGTAGAACAGCTGTTTTAACGCATAAATTATGTTACTCTAATTATATTAGTTTAAATTATTTAATAAAAAGTAACTAGAATTAATTTTTTCTGTGTTGACCTAAGTAGGAATTGACAACGATTTTTTTTTTATATAACTTGTTTTTAAATTGAGCATATAAATTCGATACATTTTATAAATCGTTGTAACTTCAGGCAAAGAGTAGAAGAAGGCAAACTTTGTAATCAAAGAGAGATACAAGATAACCTGTATTAGTTTTAGACTCATAAACAATGCTACTTAATTCCATGTACATCCTACCAACTAGACTTTGGTACAATGAATACATCTCTCTCCAACCATAAAAGAGAGAAGGTTGGCTTCCAGGAAGAAATAAATACCTCGAAGACTAAGTACCTCTCAATGACTCCAGTAGAAAACAGTTTGGTTTCAAGGAGCAACCAATCAATATACTAAAGAAGCACCTGTTATTCATACATGGGCTGTACGCTTGATACAACCCTTGGGGACATGTAGGCAGCTCTTTATACTCAAACGAGAGTAGGACTATTCAGGTAAGCAACCCTTCTTAGCTTTACCGTAAACATCCCCTATCCTAAATACCCGGGGACCATTATGAACTCTTCTTAGTGCCACTTTACCCCATCTACAGCTCCTTAAACTTCTTCTTTCAAAGAGTATAAAGTGTGAGAGACTCCAATTAAGGGTAGTTCCTCTACCTCAGGCACGTGTTTTCACTCCTATGATACTCTCCTATATCCTTTACTACCAGGTTACATCCCCATCCCCTAATCCTACATATATTCACAATAATATTATGCTCTTCGTATGCGATAGTAGTTATACTGGTTGTTGCCGTAAAACTGAAAAATAAATCAAAGTCCTTTTCTAATCATTGACGATAACAGTAGCATAGACCATCATTAGGTAGAGAGTCAGTGATATTTTTGGTAGCTATTTGGCTTCCAAAGGGAAATCTTGTCTGCAGTACCTGGGGAGTTTGTGTCCTTCACATAATCTTACCACATAACCATCTTGGTATAACTATGAGAGTATCAGGATAGAGTGCCCTGAAGTGAGAACATATTCATATCGATAAGAGAATTGTAAATTCTTTTTAAATTCCGTCTATTACCTCACACTCTTCTATATGTCTTGAACAAATTTTCAGTCGTTAATAAAATACATTTTTATTCAACCAATCAGTTTCAAATACATTTTTTTAACCTGTAGTGGATGACAATTGATGTGAATATAGTTGTTTCAAATATTTATTCAACAATTAAACTATTAAAACTAGGAGGGTCTAGGTCTGATTCAAACTGAGTATCTTCATGTTTGAAGTCTAGAACTTTGACACTGAGCCAACTTTCCCATAGCTATAAATGTATCTTTCGCTCTTATTTGGTTGTCGTCGAAACCACTACTGTACAACCTTAATTTGTTGCCATGGTTACCACAGATTATCATAAATAATGTTCTAGGATTAAAAATTAATGAAAAGAAGAAAATAAACAAACTGGATAAACGGTATCGAACCTTGCTTCACAAAGGGACAATGCGAAAGGAAAGCGAAAAGAGACTACAACACAACGCAAGCGACGAAAAAAACAAAAGCGTATAAATAGTAGCAAAAAAAATAATAGTCCAGTACCATATCTACAAAAAAAGGAAAATGGAAAATTGCAAGGAAATTCGATCTTACTTTGCCACTTTGTATTGTTATTCTAACACACACACACACACAATCAAGTTTATTAATTTAAATAAATTAATTACAATTGTAACATAAAAAAATAAAATAAAATTTTTATTTTTTTTATTTAACTAGGAATTGAATTTTAATTTTTTTTCTTATTTTTATTACTTGTTGTTTATCAAAGAATGTTTTGTACCACCAAACTGTTTAAAGTTAAGGACAGATTTTTAATTTTGTTAGTTATCATCATTTAGGTAAATTTATTTTAGAAATTTAAAAAGGTTGAATAAGACTTTAGACTTGAATTATTTATAAATATAAATATTGCATTGTTTCAGGACAGTTGTGTTTATGGAAAACGTAGGAATACGAAGGTGTATTATTACCCAAAAACATAAATTTCTGTTGTAATTGTCCAAATGGCGAAAACTATAGGAGAGTTATTCACTTGAAAGTGATGAAAATATTAGGAATGAATATAACGCTTGAAGCGGGAAGAAGACATGCTGGGAAAGAGAAACGACCGATAGACTATTAAGATGTAAAATAAAAACGGAAGTGTTTCTCAATAACTGAGGTCATGAGAAATCAGTAAAACTGTGGTAACTGAAGAAAAACCTACATTGACTGCGGTCAGTGAGTGATATTAAAAAATACTTCAGTTGTTACTCTAGTTACAGCTTATTTGGAAAACATTTCGCAATGGTGTAAACGTATCCTATTGGTTGTACAATAAACGTGTACTATCAGTAGAGTCTTGCACAATTATCAAAGAACAATACTTTCTAAGAAGGAGTAATATTTCTAAACAGACTGTACCCGTCCCAGTTAATTAGCGTAACGGATTAGTGAATGCGTAACAAATACAGTAATCTCAACCGCGTTTACATGACGGCACAATGACACACGTTGTTTTGGAAACATTTTACCAAATTTAATCAAAATTAATCAGAAAATCATTAGTCCGTGTGAAAAGGCCATTTATTTCTTATATAGTCGCTATTCAACGCTATAATTTCGCTGTTTCATACTGCCATGCTTGTTACCGTTTACGCCGAGGATTCTCCAATATTTTACTCCTGTTATCCTTGTTAGTTCCGCATGTGCACCTTCGGTTCCAGGTACTACCTGTTACTTTGATTTTTCTCCAGTAATCTCTAGTTACCGTTTACGCTTAATATCCTCCATCTAGTTTCTTTTTACTCCTGCTATCGTTGTTAGTTCTGTCCGTGATTGTCATTTTTTATGTAGTTTTTTGATATAATTAATTATTATACTACTGTTATCGTTGTTAGTTCTGTCAGCGATTGTGCAGTTTAATGTACTTTATTGATACAATTAATTATGTCACTCCTGTTATCGTTGTTAGTTCTGTTCGCGATTGTTCGGTTTGATGTACTTTATTGATATAATTAATTATTTCACTCCGGTTATCGTTGTTAGTTCTGCTCGCGATTGTTCGGTTTGATGTACTTTATTGATATAATTAATTATTTCACTCCGGTTATCGTTGTTAGTTCTGCTCGCGATTGTTCGGTTTGATGTACTTTATTGATATAATTAATTATTTCACTCCTGTTATCGTTGTTAGATCTGTTCGCGATTGTTCGGTTTGATGTACTTTATTGATATAATTAATTATGTCACTCCTGTTATCGTTGTTAGTTCTGTTCGCGATTGTTCGGTTTGATGTACTTTATTGATATAAATAAATATTTTACTTCTGTTATCGTCGCCAGTTCTGTCCGTGACTGTCCGGTATGATGTACTTTATTGATACAATTAATTATTTTAATCCTGACATGGTTTTTAGTTCTGTTCGCGATTGTTCGGTTTGATGGACCTTCTGATGTTTTAATTATTTCTTCTTCGGTTTATGCTAAAGTTGTTCGAATCAAACATTTTGAGAAGAGGAAGCAAATTTATGAAGTATTTAATTGTGGTGAATGTACGAGCCGTAATACATGTATAACAGCTAAGTATCAAGTAAATAAAATCGATATGACATTGTCGTAAAACAAACGAACGAACATAAAGTGATACAAAAATAAGAAATCTGACATTTGATGAAAGGAAGTAAAAAATGAGACAATGACACTCTGTATGGGAAATTACTTTACAGCTACAAAATCAATTTTACATAAAGCGAAATGTATACAGAGTTGCAACATGTCCTGAAGGAACAGAGGAAAATAACACATATAACAACCTCATGACATGTAACAACCTTCACAAAATAAACATTTTTACATTTATGTCTACACAAAGGCCTTAATAAACTTCGTCACATTAGAGACCCTATAAAAAATAGAAAATATCTCCTATAGACATTTAAAATGAAACATTTTCTCTTTGAAATGCCTCATTTTAGAGTATGATCTGCTGATGAAGACGTGTTATATTAGAGGTAATACTACGGAAAAATTATAGTACCCTAATCCTGAAATGCTTGTTTCGCTAAACATTTACATCATTAGGTTGTCGAAATAAATTCATGGTAACTAATTTGTTATGATAAAATTATTAAAAATATTTTAAATTAAAAATTTCTTTACAGATTATCATTTAAAGTTCTTAATGTTTTTATATTTTCATTTTATTTTTCATTAACCATAACAAAGTTCTACGTATGAAGTGAAATGTGTTGTTAATTTGTTAACAATCGTTGGTATCAACTGTCGATTTTCGTTTAAAGAAAGCTGACGTCATATTTTTACAGTTTTACCTTTATTGAAAAAAAGTCTAGGCTTACCTAAAGAAGTCTACATTTCAAACAAGTAATTTAAACAAAAATGTTTCATAAAGTCAATTCCTATGTAGATCAACAAAGAAAACTTTTATTTTAGTTTATTTTTATTAAATAATTACAAATAATATATATAAAGTAGTATAGTCTATGGGTAAAACAGCTGTTCTACCGCATAATCTAAAACCCAAGATCAGATGTTTTATGAAATCATAGGTTATCAATTATTTTAGGCCAAATGGGACAAAATAACTATATTTCCCTTTTGGTGAAAAGTTTTTCTACCATTAAAATTAAAATGAATTCATTATTAAATTTTAATATTGAAAAATTATTTGAAAAAAAACTGTAATAACATCAATTGTCATTCACTACAAAATTTAAAACTGTATTTGAACTTGAGTGTATGAATAAATATTATTTTATTAACGACTGAAAATTTGAACAATAACTCTAAAGTAATATATAATAGTAAAATAAATATTAAATGAAAGTAAAAGCGTCCCCAACCCTCTACCTTCTCTCTTCCTCTCCCCCTTTCTACGGTAATACATAAGTCGAGCGCGAAGCATTATTATTAAACATAACCTCTATTTCGTCATCAATGAAAACACTTTACGGGCACTCTGACTAGCATTATAACACCCTGGCTCCAGACAAATAACAATTACGGACGGACAATGTTCGAACAAGAAGTAATATTGTTTCTAAACAGACTGTACCCGCCCCCAGCGTCTGAGTTTAATTAGTGTTACTGATTAATGGAACAGATAGAATTTCACCCACAAATTGGATGCGGACTCCTAGCGCACAATAGTTCCGCCATTTACATTCGCCTGGAAAAATTTCGCAGTCATAATTGGATTCGTAACGGCGCAGAGTCAGAAGTTACTGTACCCAAGGCTAATTCGATTCGTACGATTGTATTTACTGAGATATGACTGTGCATATGTGGAATCTGTGTGTGTTTAGTTACTTTGTACAGTGGAAACCTCTGAAGGTCAAATGTATCCTTTCATTGTATTTAAATGTTTCTTATTGCATAGACGTCACTAAAATTGTACGGAAAGTAATTTGCAAATTAAACGTGTACAAATTACTCAAAGGTTAATAAAATAAAGATAATAATTTTAGGGCTGACGCACAACTGTTCCGCTCATTAAGTTTCAATATTGTAGCTAAGACAGGTCGCGAATATTAAGTTACGAACATAAGAGTACCTGTAGTAGACCGTGTGGCCTGTAGGAACCCACTTGTCAAGGCACTAACACTTTCGTTTTTGGGGTAAAATGAGGAAGGATAAATGGCGTTAAAGGAAGGCTGATGAAGGAAGAGGATTATCACTTAGTAGCAGAAGTGTTACTTGTCACGTGGGCAGGGTCGCTTATAGATTGTGAGGCGAGTGATGAAACTCTATTGGGATAGACACGAGCAAAGATAAAGATTGCGCATGTGCGGACGAATAAAGCAACTACTCGGACAATAAAAACTATTCGTTTTTATCTCAGTGCGTGTCATCTGTGTTGTAGCCTTTCCAAAAACATTTTAGTATTGTAAAGTTGTTGTCTTCAGGGTGTCTGAGCCATCGTTGGCACTTCACGTCAATAATAATGTTAATAACAAAATCAGTGGTAACAACAAAGTTCAGATTAGTAAAATAAAAATTTATATAAATTGATAAAAAAAGTATCTAGGGCAATACGCGGTTGTTTGTTTACACGAAAAAATCTGTATAATATCCTGTTTCTATAAAGTTAAGGCAGTCTTGATGTATCTAAATAGCTGTAAATACCGACAGAACACTTTCAATGTTGGTCAACCCGAAGCTCTAGCAAAGGACTAATGTTCGGTGGGGGGGGGGGAGTACAACCACTCCGACTGGGTAAGCTTTTTCTCAAACCTCCCCTCCTATGCGTAGAGTTAGTTTCATCACTCACCTCACTACCTAAACCCCAAGTAGACATACCTATACCTAGATTACAGAGGCTCTACACACTTTCCTCCGTAAGGATATATGTAACTGAGATAGTCTGTTAAATTCGTTAATACGTGTATTATGTCTGAATTTTGGTGTAGATGGTTCGGTTATCGTGTTGAAAGTAGAAAAAAGGACAAACCGTATTGTAAGATCTCACTTTTGTGATAAACACCCTCTATTGAAAATAAATACAAGCTATAAACAGTATGAATATAAAAAATAATAGCAACGAGCAATCAAACCAATAATAAAACATAGAAATCAATCACACACACACATACACACGCGCGCGCATATATATATATATAATCAAATATATATTTATATTTATATAATAAATTATGTTTTCTTGTGTAAAAATAAAAATACGAGAAAATACAATACAAGAATATTTTATTTATTTAATTGTAATATACGATTCAAAGCACTTTGATGACAAACAGTACCAATATCATCACGAATGATAAAGAATATCATACAAATATGTGTTAGATTAGACTCAACAACAGTATTTCACAAATCTTTTACAGTATTTTCAAATTTATTAAGGCAGCAATTTAATAAATTTGACAATATTGTAATAAACTTGACGATATTGTAATAGATTTGGAGAACACTGTTGTTGTGTTTAATCTAACACATATTTGTATGATATTCTTTATTATTCCTGATGATGTTGATACTGTTTGAGAATGAAAGGGTTTGAATTGTATAATACAATAAAATAAATACAATAAATAAAATGTACTTGTATTTGTATGCTCTCGTTTTTTTTACTATATATATATATATATATATATATATATATATAGTACTATATATATTTATATCTCGTTTTTTTTTACTTTATACATATATAGTACTCTATATATATATATATATATATATATATATATATATATATATATATATATATATATATATAAGAACTAAGTCAAAATACAAATACAAGAATTATAATTGAATTTACAATTCAAAGGTTTGCATTGTAAATTCAATTATAATTCTTGTATTTGTATTTTGACTTAGTTCTTTATTAATACACAAGAATACATATTGCGATATATATATATATATATATATATATATATATATATATATATATATATATACAGTACATGTCTGCTACTAACATTTTTAATTGATTAGGCCTTCAATAGTTTATATCAAATACGGCACACTACGTTTAACAATAATTAATTCATGGCCACTAAATAAATAGGCAAACAGCTGTTCAATGAATGTTGTGTCTGAAAGTTGAGCGTAGTGAAAGGACACGGCAAGAAGCCTTTAACATGTGAACAATGTTGTACTTTCACTAAAAGCAATAGTCAGAATATCGTGAAAGGAAGCTGAACGCACGCGAAATGTAAAACACGACACGAAATAATTGCAAAAATGGTTGGTTTGCGTTCAGTTGTGAAGTGAAGGGATAAGAATTAAATTAAACTTTACAATAAGCCTGACTACTGGCTAGGGGTTGGTATAGGATCCGTATTCCTATCCGTATTCCCTACTGCTGCACGACATTAGAATAGTTTGTGCACAGGATGCGACGTTTAACGTTTCAAAGCTTATCCAAGTTAGAAGAAAGAATATAATGTCAGAGGAACGCCGATGATCAAATTCGTAAGGTTTAAAAGACCCGAGTTTATCGAGGAAGCCCGAGAAGAAAGTAAATGAGAAGCCTAACCATGTATAGACAGCCACTGCTACTTATTACCATGATAGTCACAAGTGCTTTGTTCCTCCTAACTCCTAGGCTAAGAGTAGCCCTGCTTCAGAAGAATGAGCCTAAAGATACGTTCCAGATTCCCAAACCAACAGTAGTTCCATGTCGTTACTTTACCACCTGTGATTCTCGACATTCCTTAAGGTGCAACAAGAAATATAATCAAAAACCTTTTAAAGACAGTTGCTACTTGGGTTGTAAAAAAACTATTTTAGTTACTTTTTATTAAATAATTACAATATAAATATAGTTACATTATCAGAAAACCTATCTACGATCGGGCCATACTCCGATTAAGTCCGAAATTTGAAGCATAATGTTTCGCGTATGACGTGGGTTATCATTTGGCAAAAGGATTTTTAAACTGCTCACTCCTTCTTTTAACGCCAAAGAAGGCAAATATACACACCATGCATATAAATGGAGATTCTAATTCGATAAAAACATCATCAAAAGTTTACCTCTTTGATTTAGGACGGATTGTCATGGCAAATGTTGGTCTAACTGGGAATTGATGTCATTGCACTGTATATCCAAATTGACTCTTGCTTGAGTCGAATGTATCTCTGAGAATATAAACTTCCTAAAAATTATAAAAAATTTAACGATTTTTCAGAAAATTTTCACCTAGCACATTGGACTGTTGAGGTTAAAACCTCTTTATATACTCATTTTAGCGAATATCCTTAGAGCAGTTTTCAAGAAAAAAATTACAAATATATATATAAATAGTTTTCGATGTATAAATATTTAAAAAATATGATGATAATGGTTTTTCAGAAAATTTTCACCTAGCACATTGGACTGTTGAGGTTAAAACCTCTTTATATACCCATTTTAGCGAAGATCCTTAGAGTAGTTTCAAGAACAAAATTACAAATATATATATATATATATATATATATATATATATATATATATATATATAAATAGTTTTCGATATATAAATATTTCAAAAATATGATGATAATGGTTTTTCAGAAAATGTTCACCTAGCCCATTGGATTTCTGAGGAAATAAACCGTTTTTATACCAAACATGGTGGTGACGATTTTTCAGTAAATTTTCACTTATTCCATTGGATTACTGAGGTTAAAAACACACTATATACCAATTTTGGTAAATATCCTTAGAGTAAATTCCGAGATAAAAATTACAGATACATATACTCACACTATATATATATATATATATATATATATATATATATATATATATATATATATATATATATATATATATATATACAATTATTGAGTCGTTTAAAAATATTAGATAACCTATGCGTAAAATAGCTGTTCTACTACATAACCTGTAACATAAAATCAGTTATTATACTAAATCATATGCATCACCTACATTAATCCAAATGGGACGAAATAACTACTGCATAACTTGCCCCATTCGTGAAAAGTTTTTCTCCCATATAAAACTAAAATTATTCATTATTAGATTTAATTATGTAATCTTGAAAAAACTGTATTAACATCAAGTGTCAACCATTACAAGCTCTAAATAGATGAATAAAATGTATTTTATTAACGATTGGTATTTGAACAAGAAATGTTTATGGAGAATATAAACTAATACTTTGAACTGAAAAAGGTTACAATGTGAGTGACGTACAAAAACACAGACATATACGGTAATAAATTTTAATGTACACAGTAGCACCATTACAATTAATAAAATAATTAATACCAATAAACCATTATTATTCAATAAACAACTCATTTACACAGATGTACAGAAAATCCCTTACGCACATTTCGAAGTCCACGACATCATCAGAGGATAAAGTGAGAGGTTCTAAACTAAATGTGGTTATATCTTATATTGATAGAGCTATAGGCCTATTCTTCATCGAAATGTATATTATTTTTATTCTACATATTTTTTAATGACTTATTTCATTAAATACAAGAGGAAAAATAAATGGAAGAACCAAAATTAAAAAGGTATTTTGCCGGCTAAAACATGCGGAGGCTCGTCCACTACTGTCTTCCAACTAGAAACTTGTGTTCTCCGTGAACTGAAGTGACAGTTGCTTTGTTTCTCACTAGCTGAGTGACTGGATAACTCTAAGAGGCTAGCGGTATTAATAGAAGTGTAATCTAAGGTAACAACAGCGATACTGACAAACATTCTGGGCGTGCGACATCCAAACACTTTTATTATATTCTTATGGTCTGTTAATAATCTTTACTACTCACAGATGGTCGACTTTGAGTACGATAGAGTAACTTACTTGAAGTACTCCGTGACAACATAAAGAAATGTAAAAGTAATTCTCCAAAATAGGACCATACGATATGGTAATAGCGGACATGTATGCCCGTACGCTGCACTTGACAGATCCCGATTTAATGCTAGATTAAAGTTCTATTACACAAATAGGGTGGATTTCCAATGTTAATGGGAAGTTATTTATTAACGAATATCTAAGAGGCAATGTCACTGACCCTGTTGCTTTATTTCCTCTAACCACTGATGTTATTGGGTTATTCTATGCCTTTCGGCCGACAACGGTAATTTTTTCTCGAAAAGCGTAAAATGATATAAAAACCTTGGGGATTGTAATATAAAATTATAAATACCTTAGCAGTAATTATTATGGAAACATTATTGTATAAGTTTAAATAAATAAGGTTTAATTAAATACGAAGTGTGACATATCTGTAACGTATGAATAAAGTCGAAACCTTTTCCAAATTGTACATTATTTTTTTCTGGATGGTTATCCGTTATTGCAGTAAAGAATTACGTTGCCATTACATGTATTCTTACATTTATAATATTCTTATAACTGCGTATTTCCTCACAATTATTAGTGTTCTTACAGCTACAGTATTCTTGTAACTTCATATCTCCTTGCTGTAATTAATATTCTTTCAATCATAGTATTCTTGCAGCTGCATATCTCTTTGCAATTATTGTTCTTTCTTTTACAGTATTCTTGTAAATATGATTGTTCTTACATCTATAGTATTCTTGTAGCTGCATATCTCTTTGCAATTATAGTTCTTACCTTTACAGTATTCTTGTAAATATTAATGATCTTACATTTATAGTATTCTTGTAGCTGCGTATCTCCTTGCAGATGTCAATGTTCTTACACTTACAGTATTCTTGTAAATAATAATGTTCTTACACTTATAGTATTCTTGTAGCTGCATAACTCCTTGCAGATGTCAATGTTCTTACACTTACAGTATTCTTGTAAATAATAATGTTCTTACATTTACAGTATTCTTGTAAATAATAATGTTCTTACAGTTATAGTATTATTGTAGCTGCGTATCTCCCTGCAGATGTAAATGTTCTTACACTTACAGTATTCTTGCAACTGGGTATCTTCTTCCAATTAATGTTCTTACATTCACAGTATTCTTGTAGCTCCCTATATTCTTACACTTATTATTGTTCTTACATTTTTAATATTCATAGCTACGTATCTCCTTGCAGTTATTATTGTTCTTACATATATAGTATTCTTGTACCTCCATATATCTTTTTAATTATCAATAGTTAATTACTTTACTATAATATAGTTACTGTAATTACATTTATAGTAATCTTGTAGCTCGGTATCTGCTTGCGATCATTATTATTTTTACATTTGTGGTTATTCTTATAAGCGCGTATCTCATTGGAGCTGTTAATCTGTGTTTAGTAAAATCTGTGTAATCTAAAATAATCATGAAAGATATTTTTCTGATATCAAAGATTTTTAAATTACAACGAAATTCAATTCACAAGTAAATTCTTTCTACTACACCTGAAATTTTGCTGTCCACTGAAAACGAATGTTTGTCTAATACCCCAAAAAAAGTTCCACGTTTCTGAAATCCCCTTAGAAATATCCTTTGCAAGTAGGAGTGTATCTGGAGTTGTGTTGTTCTTTGTTTGTTCTTCGATTGTATCATCTAACCTGTCCTCATCAACCCTTGGGATTTCTATAGTCATTGCTAAAAGAACTCTAGTGATTGCACGTTTGTTTTAATTGGAATTTATAGCGATGAAAGACTAAAAACAAATATTAAAACTGTTATGCTAATCTAAAGTCTTGTAAAAGACAGTCCCTACTTGATGAAATTATATTTTTGCATATATATTAATATGTTTAGGAAAAAAGACACCTGTCTGTGATGTGTACACTTCCACTATAGCAGAGTGACGTCAGTGTCTAGTGTTGTCAGTAATAGTCACAAGTACAGTGTTTCGCTATGACCAGAAACAAAGCTGATGTTTTCAGAACGGCTAGTCGTGGCGGGAACGTTTTACAAGGTGTCAATTTGTTAAATGGATGGGCGGCCGTGCGCTGCCGGGATTTCAATAACGAACTCTCATTAAAAATAACTGGGCACCACCCTCTGAAAATCGGCGGAACCTAATTAGACCACGTCAAAGCTTGCTTCCACGGGTAACGAGGCGCGCCAAGAAGGGATCAATGTCGCTCTCTGCCTTTACCTCGCTTTGTAAGGCCCACAGTATGCACGTAATCGGTTCGATTTGGAAAAAGCTTAAGTCGTTTCGATTGAGGTAAGCGGTCGAATACTTTATGTTTGTTACAGTGTTGCCGATACTGAGCGCATTTTTAGCAATATTTCGAGGAAATCCTGTGACGTGGGCTTATAAACACTAACAGAAAAGAAAATCGTTGGAAAATCGAAAACATTTTAAAACGTTTTTTTTTGGAGAAGTAACGATTATAAAGAGCTATTAAAGCAACGTTTTGGTATACAGCAAACAACTTTGTGACGGATGGACACTTATATATATATATATATAGTAGTTAATAAAACACTCTTTATTCATCTACTCAAGTTGAAATACGTTTTATTTAACTGCAGTAGTTGACTTGTAGTTAATATAGTTTTTTTTAATGTTAATCGATTAATTAAATTTAATAAAATAATTTTCGTTTTATATGGGAGAAAAATGTTTCTCACAAGGGGCAGAGTATACAATATAGTTATTTCGACCCTTTCGGTTGAAATAAGTGAGAACATATGATTGCATAAAAAGCTGATTTTATGTTATAGTAGGTTATGTGGTAGAGCAGTTGTTTTAACGCACAGGTTATGTTACCTTATTTATATTAATTGTAATTATTTTATAAAAAGTAAATAAAATAAAATTTTTCTTGGTTGACTAAGTAGGAATTGGCAATAAAATTTGTTTTTGTTTATATTACTGGTCTGTAGTTTAGGCACTCATGCAGTATGAGTGCAACGCTGCAAAGGATGGGTAAGGACGGTGAATACAGATATGATTACGCTACGGACGTACAATGTCCTGGTACAGTATGTAGGGAAGGTATGGTATCACGTAGACCTATGACAGATTGCATACCTACTCTCTAACGGGTTTGTAAGTTGATCTCCTGTGAAGCTCTAGGAGGGGAAAATTATGAGATCGAGTGACCAGTGTTATACTGGGGTGAAGAGAGGCGTCTCCACCCGAAGAGAGGCGCCTCCACGAAGAGAGGGTGGACAACTCTACCCGGTCTCCAGTAAACTATGACTTCTTCTCCTATTTACACCTATTTTGTTCTCGCACAATAGTTCACTATCGTTATCTTTATCAAGATAGAATAAAGTTTGTTTTTAGTAGAGAACTACTTGACGCAGGTCTTCTCTCATTTGTCTCCTTTACTTCTACATAATCTCAAGCTCGTAGGAAATTACAGAGCTATGTACTTCGCTATTTAAATATTGCAAGCTTACGTAATATATTATTTTGTTTCTCTTCTTCAAAACGAATATTCCTTCTGTTGACTCTTCTAGAAGAACACCGACAACCTCCATTGACCATATCGGTGCTCACCCAATCACCTAATTTCTTCCATAATGCACAAATACATCTTCAAGCTATCTAATTAACTGTCAATATTGTTATGCTCAGAAGATCTATGGGAATGGGTTATGCACAAGTAGGACCAAGTCCCGACTCTTAGGCCCCGGCTCTTATGTAAGGGCAATCGAGAGTGAATAAAGTTCTAATTGTACTACCTGGACCGAACTCATCAGGCGGGTTATGAGGGAAAACCTGACTGTTCTAAAGGTTCTACTGTAGTAGTTCTGGAAAAGCGGTCTAAAATATAGTGTCTGGTTGGAGTTCGTCTAGTCTCGAGGGCGGGCCGGCCGCCAGGCCTTATAGTAAGCACCCAGTCTTGGGTCTGACGCTAGTCACCGGACGAGAGTCACGAATTTGAGGTTGTATTCGTGAGAGCATTGGTTGCATATGGTACTCTGTGAAATCTCTGCAAAAGGATCCATCTTCGTGCTCTTCGGCAAGGAGGAGAGTTGTAAGGACCAGTAACTCCTTGTCACCACTATCTTTTTCACTATCTCCCTTTCTTCTTCATTTTCACATAACACAATGTCGAATGACACAAACGAGAGTTACCCGTCTATACCTTACAGAACTCCCCTAAACACTTTCAGACTGGTAACAATGCCTCGAGCTTCTCGATCGTGGTAACGCATGGCGCCTGATTTGCAATCATCGATTTGATTCGTAGAGGCATTGGATTCGTTAGATACAATAAGTCCTCCGCAGTATTGAGTGTGAAACCATCATGGACTAGATAGGCCGGTTCCATTTAGTCGCACAAGTACTAAAATAACAACCTTCTATATTGTTATCCACTTGCTCTTCTTGTTTACACTATTACACTTTTAAGGGAACACTATTTTGATTCATTTCTGAAACAAAACCTACTTCTTCTACTTTGGCTAAGCGCTTAGCCAACGTGTTCAAGTAGTCGCATCGCCAGTTAAGGGATGCCGCGATGGTTTCCTTGTGGATGACTATCTCCAAAGCCCTCTGCCTCGAAGACTCCACCTGTCCTCTCTGTATAGAAGGTGAAGATACGTTTGATCATCTAGCATCTGAAGCTATATGTATCACTGCAATAATGATGACACCTTGCAGGGACGGGCGAGACTCTACTGGGTGGAACAGTGTCGGAGGGACTGAGAGCACCGACTCAGAGTTCTCCCTACGGATGTTGTCTAGGTAAGAGTAAGAGCGTTCTTATAATAACGAATGAGTACGTTCAGTTCAAAAAGGTTCTAGTCGTACATTCTTACCTGTAGCCGTTGAAAAATGTAAGAGAATGAAACCTCGGAGGTCACCTGATCCCTTCTATCTGTGATTGACGTCGCTTCCCTTCAGCAAACCTACTATTTATCGCAAGCATAGACGGTGGTGTCCCGTTACAAGAAGTAGACAGAAGGATAAAAAATGATAGAGCGAGTAAATGTATAATTACTGACAGGAACATAACGACCTTTTAGTATCTGGGTTGATTTCGCTACCCTGACGCATACACCTTCTTGTACTCTCCTTCGTTAAGTACAGTAGCTACAAGGCAAATTTGATTACTGACTGAAATTTGTTTTTGGCTCTTAGGTAGAAATTGTGTATTCGTCGTCTAGAAAACGTCTGGCACTGTCTTCATCCCTCATCATTACCATAAATAGCAAACTACCCGTCCCAACTCTTAGATAATCCAAATAGCACACTTCCGTGAAGGCCCTTTTTATAATTGTTGTTATTTATACTATACATTATATTAATAAATAACAAATTAATCCAACGATCGTCAGCCCTATGAGTCAGCTTAAGTCTAAGGGTCGATGTCTTTGCGAGCACCTCCACCTTCCCCTCGCTTTCTCGGCAAGGCCCGCAGCCCCCAAGTGACAGATTACAACATTGTACCTGTACCTGTCGCTAACAATGTACTGCACAAGTTGGCGCTGTACGTCGCGATCTGTGTTCCTATCATTTGGGTTCTGTGGCACTCCAGAAACCCTCAGTCTACCTACGTAGGCAACTTTAAAAACGTTCAATCTATTTCCCCGCCTGAAACACACACACCTCTTGTTTTAACTCGATCATTACAGCGAACAATTGTTCACAAACAACGCCATTAGCGGAATAAATGAAGCGTCCACTAAAAAAACTATTGACTGGAAGGGTCGCTTTTGCATTTTTTTACTGGAGCGGTGAGTTTAATGGCGTGCATACTCACAATTACAGGGAAACGAGAGAGGGGAGGTTGTTCAACAATACTACCGGCTAATTTAACAGATACAGCAATTATACTTTAATGAGCATACCCGAAGGGAGAAGGGTCGGTATATATTTTCTAATTGTCGTTTGTATTGGCCTTTGTTTTACTTAATGGCTTCATTAATTCAAACGGTATTTATTTATCGTTCGCGTGGAAGCATTCTTGTCTAAACGTAAAATCAACTAATGATCCATCACACGTTAATTGCAGGATTAATGCAGCAAATAAAAACGGACGAACGAATTTCTATTGTTTGTTTTTTGTCTGTTCCGATTCTATTGTTGGAGAGATAAAGCCAGTGCACAACTATCTTGAATACAGGTTCACAGAATGAAACCTATTTTGTATAGACGATAATTATCCGCAGCCACCAATACATAAAGAAACTGGTCACAATAAATATGCCTATACTGAACTGTTACATGGATTAGTAAAAGATTTTTTTTTAATGAACGACTTCTTATTTCAGCATTGAAATCCTTTTTGTGAGTTTTAAAGTGAACAGGCAATTTGAATAAATTATTAGCCAAATTGATTGTTGAGTGGCCGGATAGGAAAGGACGCTAATTATGAGTCGAGCACTTATTAAAATGGCATAGACACAGTTGTTGTGAGTTTTAAGGTGACCAGTCAATTTGAATAAATTATAAGCTAAATTGATTGTTGAGTAGAAGAATAAGAAACGAGGCTAATTATGAGTCGAGTTCTTATTAAAATGGCATAGACACAGTTGTTGTGAGTTTTAAGGTGACCAGTCAATTTGAATAAATTATTAGCTAAATTGATTGTTGAGTGGAAGAATAAGAAACGACGCTAATTATGAGACGAGTTCTTATTAAAATGGCATACACACAGTTGTGAGTTTTAAGGTGACCAGCCAAATTGAGTAGCAACAAACTTGATTGCCTTATGTGAAAGATAGGAAATTAGAATAAATAGAAGTAATGTAGGTTAGCTTGATTTTTTTTAATATGGTAGGATCAAGGTTCACATTTGCACATTTGTTTCACATTATAGAAGTAAGCCTACCCTGTATAGCGAACTCAGGAAGGAAGTTTTAAACCAAACTTTAAGAAGAAACAGGATAGATTGAGCAAATGTAGGACTAAGGAAGCAATGATATTTTCCCCTGAAGTGGGAGTAGGTGAATTGAAGATTATTATGGAGAAAGTCACTTATATAAACCGGACCTATTCTCTAATGGGGATACAAAATGGGGTAGCTACAGCAATTTTTCTTTAAGAGAGACGGAACGCGGCGAGTGTCCTTGACGAGGGTTTTTTCTCTAGGTGCACGGCGTGGGACACTAAGGATCCTTACCTCGGAACACCAGAAAACTCATTTTATCTGATAAAACGATGTTAATTATAACAGACGCTATGCACTTGCAGGAATATCTTTTTTTGTAAATTATCGAACAGTATCAAACAGAACCAAAGATACTGAAAAAACACACAAGTTTAATATAGTCGTTAAAAGTTTGTGAATAAGAACAACGGTATAAATGATTTAACGATAATTGAAGAGCGAAAACGCTTAATTAGGAAATATGAGCAAGATGAAAAAAGTTCTAGGTTGACCATCTTTATGACCTCGGATCTCCAACAACACTGTAGGAGACCACGCTTCCCGCAGCAGCACGATGACGTTGAATAAGGGCGATAAAAACGTTTATGGTTGACCATCCATTTGACCTTGGATCTCCAACAACACTGTAGCATTGTTCTTGCAGAGACCACGCTTCCCGCAGCAGCACGATGACGTTGAATAAGAGCGATAAAAACATTTATGGTTGACCGTCCATCTGACCCTGGATCTCCAACAACACTGTAGCATTGCCCTTGCAGAGACCACTCTTCCTGCAGCGGCACAATGACGTTGCAAAATAACGATCCTTAGGAGGTATCTATATCCGACCAAAAATAGCTAAGAGTAGGGACAACCAAATAAAAACGCAAATGTGGCCAAAATACCACATGTTTGGAAAATGGTTTGGGGCGGTCCAATAATGAGAACGGTTAACCTAATATAATCACAGGAAATAAAGTAGTGACTTGGGCATAGGGACGTTATATGAACAAATCAAAATGAGCAATATGAACAAAATTCAGTTTATATCCAAAAAGAAAAATAGTCGGAAGAAATATTTTGCAAAAGTGTCAAGAATAGTTACTAAAATTACAGACAAAGTAGATGACAATTGTTCTATTTCGAGTGAAGGGGCTGGGAAACTTTGACAAAAGAAGGGTCCAAATATTTTAAGATAGGACTTTCCAAAATACATGGGTTATAATAAAACTGTACCGTTAAGGGAAGCTCTTTGTAGATGGTTATGGGAATAGCCAAATTAACTGAAAATACGTGAGGGGGGAGATGATTCTAGGTTGAAAAAGGCAGTGATCGAGGAGTCTTAGAAGAATTTCAGAAGAGAGCAGACGTATTGGGGGGGGGCAAATGTTAATATTAATAAGGGGTAAAATTTGGTAATAGAATTAAGGGAAATGTAATTTTTTGTATTTGTATAATTTAAATAAAAGTGGGTCGTAAATAATTTAAGAAAGAGTCGGGAAAAATAAGTTTCCAGGAATCCATTAACACTAAATACTTTTTTAATTTTTTTTTAAATTAGCCAACAGATTTTTATAAACAGTAATTTCAGAATAATTTTAAATTCATGAGTATAAAATAATAATCTAGTTTTTTTCACCACGTTCTAATTTATAAAGAAAAGATCCATATAAACGATTACAAAGAAAGACAAATTAATAACTGTCATTATTAAACTTTATTGTAATAACCTAGGCTCAAGAGTCCACCTTTTGTTTTGCTTTTGTTTTTTTGTAATTGTAATATTAGTAAAGGAATCAATCATGTCACTAAATAGTATTAAGGTAAATGGGTACAATGTGTATTAATTGTCAAGAATAAATGCAAGTTATGTTAAAATCTATATTGGTGTTAATTAATTAGAATCCTGAAGGTGAGACAAAAGAGTGTTAAGGTAATTAAATATATAACCTAAAGGAAAGGTTATATTTTCAATAACTTAGGTTATAATATATATATATATTTATGTGTGTGTACGTGCGTGCGCGTGCGTGTGTGTGTGTGTGTGTGTGCGCTCGAATGTGTGTATGCGGGCACGTGCATACGTGTCCTCACTGTGTGTATGTGAATAGTTGTGAGTGCGTGTATGGATGTGTGTGTGTGTGTGTGTGTGTGTGTGTGTGTGTGTATGCGAGAGAGAGAGAGAGAGAGAGAGAGAGAGAGTGTGTTGTGAGTGCTTGTAAGTGGGTGTTCTTGCAGGTGTGGGTGTGTGTGTGAGTGCTTGTAAGTGGGTGTTCTTGCGGGTGTGGGTATGTGTGTATACATGTATGTGTATATATCTATGCGTGTGATTAAGCGCCTACGTATCTTTTACACTATACATAACTTTCGAGTATAACTGAATTGGCTTACGTGTTCTGTATATGCGCCTTTTAAATGTACCAAATCACAATTTATCAACCAACCCCTTCCCTCACTCTGCCCTACATAAAACTCTCGAATGCAAATAAAACCTAAGTTTGTATTGCTCTAAACTTTGCAATATTCATTTCAGGTGGCAAGATATCTCAGATTGGTTTGTGGACGGGATATGTTTTGAATTTGGGATTGTAACCGAGAGAGTGCTTTTAGCTAAGGGGGAGGGAAAAGGGGTGCCGTCGTGAGAAGCCTTTTAAAAGGCCATGCTTCTCTCTCTTGACATCCTCTGACCGAATTGGACACTTTCCTGCGAACCAAAAAGACAAGGAATAGCTTTCCAACCCATTTCCAACGTCCATCTTCTCTTCCCACCTCCAATGTTTTTGCTTTTACTTTGTTTTACAACTAAAGTCTCTTTCTTTTGTCAATATTTTTCACTGAAACTGTGTTTTTATTTATTGATAACCACATTAGTAACCTACAGTATTTCAAAGGAGAGTTATTGACGATACGATAACATTTAATCTATCGATTACACTTCCATATAATTAGGTAGCTCTAATCGCCACTAGTTAACTATATGTTGTAGTTATTTTAAATTTAATTTTATTTAAAACAACGACTTATAATTAGTTATTGTTAATAGTACAGAAATAAGAAAATTACTGTGTGTATTTTAAGTAAACCACCTTCTCTCTCTCTCTCTCTCTCTCTCTCTATATATATATATATATATATATATATATATATATATATATATATATATATATCTTTCTCTCTCTCTCTCTCTCTCTCTCTCTCTCTCTCTCTCTGTTTATCTACCTCGCTGTCTATTTATCTGTCTGTCTATCTATCTGACTGTCTATTTAACTGTCCGTCTGCCTATCTATCTAATATGCCTCTCTGTCCTATCTATCTATCTGACTGTCTGTCTACCTATCTCTCTATCCAACTATATGTCTGTCGGTCTAACTGTCTGTCTGACTCAATATCTACCGATTTATCGTTCTGTCTATCTATAAATTCATCTTTCTGTATTCTGCCTGTTATATATATATTTGTTCGACTATTTATCTGTCTGTCTATTTATATGTCTGCGTGTTTGTACGTTCTCACGGACCTTTCCCCTTGTCTTTTTCTATCACACCTCCGGCTAACTCATCTACTTTACTTCACTCACCTCAACTTGTTAAGCACTCTTTGTCCGCAAGAAAGTAATGGTTTATCCCTTGACCCCGAACCCTAGTTCGAAACCTGTAACTCAAGGAATGAACCTCTCAAGAGAACCAACCCCTGAATTTGTTACACAAACCAATTAGCTTCCTATAAGCCTTTTAAGCTCCTTTCGGGGTAGTGGAATCTTTGAGAGACACTTTTGACTTAAAGACTTTAATTGGATACCATGTGAATTTATTTTATTGTAAACGAAAAACAAAGCTAATGGGAAAATATAAATTTTGTATTTAACATCTGTATTTGTTACTAACTAGTTTTATGTACATTTACAGGTTTTTGCATCTTATGTTTTATATAAACTGAAATTACAGCTAACCTGCCTATTTTGTTCCAGGTTAATAGTGTAGAATAGGTCTACTTATTAAGTCTAAATTATTATTAACACACATATATCCTATTCTTTCATAATAGTGGCAAAATGCCTAAAGATTCCTATCTTATTCTAACATCTAACCAATTACCATTATCCTAATTAATATTACATATAATTTTGTTTATTAAAGTTAAAATTTCAAATATTTCACAGTCTTATTAATATTTAACCATTTTAAGGTTAACCTATCTAGTAACAATAGGCTATGCATTTCAACACATACCTCGTTTAACTCAATAATTTTAACATATTATCAATAAATAATTTCTATAATTTATTTAAGAATAAAGCCATATTGAATCTGTTATACAACATTAAAACCCTACTTCCAATGTCAGACAAGCGGTTGAATGGAAAGTCAATTTAGCATATTTAGAATATAATATAGGTAACCCAAGAGACGTTTATCTCCGTTGTGCTATTCAATTTTTACTTTAAATTAATATATTTTGAAATTAAGATTTATTAAAAGAAAAATAGATTGTTTATATAACTTTGTACTGCTAAAAGGTGAAGTATCTTCCAAAATTGGTGGGTTCTTGGGCATTGTCCATTTTGTTCTTGAAGTTCCTATGTCTATTGAATGCATGGCGTCTGTGAAAATTTCTAAGTTTGGCGTTTAGGCATTTTCTTGGTCGTGATGATGTTATTAGGATATTTGGGCATTTTCCCGAATGCCTTTACACTCCCGTGTCACATCGAAGCACTATTTACTGTTGTTTTACAAGATATTTGCACTTCAACGTCGCTCTTTGCTAAAACACGTCTGCTCATTGTGGTAGTTTAGTCTCGACTTCTTGGTGTTCCTCCAAAGGCACGCTATCTTCTCCAAAAGAAAATTCCTACGACACATCTTCGTAATGGATTTTTCCACCAATGGGAACTCGGAACTACGTTTGTTGATTTGAAATCTCCACTCCATTCTGCTTGTATTTACTCAATTTATTTCTTCTCGATTTTTATGAGTCTTTTATTCAATATGTCTACATTAAATTTGTTAACTTTCGTTTTAATAATGTATTTGTCTATATTTCTTCAAATTTATTTAATTTAATTTTCTTTTCTCATATAAATTAACGACTGCAGCGCTGTTTACTCAATGTGGCAAGATAAACAATCTTATAAACAATCTCACTCTCGCATCTTTACGGAGTCCAATATAACTTTATACTTTAAAGCCTAATTATAGGCCATACAATATTAGACTATGATTATTTTGAGTAGACTTTAAGAATTACAATTTGCTCTACCTAGGCCTAAGTTACTCTACTTGCATTTTTTTTAATATTTATATTTATATTTACTATTCTTCATTTTATTTAGTTAACATATATGTAATATTTGGCGTTTAGGTCTGGTTCCATAAACTAAAATATTTCCGTCCTATTGGCACCCGTCATTCAGGCTGATAACTTTTAGGTTATAGTTTGTTTAATACATCTCACTAATTACAATTTGTTCTATCTATGTCTACCCTTTTTAAATCTATTATTTACTCTTCTGTATTACATTTGGTGCAAATTTAACAAATATTAGGTGTTTTGGCCGGGTTTCATAATCTAAACCTTTACCGTTAGATTTACACCTGTCGATAAGGACAATTTAGGGCTATGTTTGTTTCTAATACATTTTAACACTCACACTTTGTCTAATTTAGAACTAAGTAAATCTGCTAACATTTCCTTTTTCCTATATTTAATATATTTTATTTCAGTGAGTTAAACTAGTTTTAATATTAGGCACGAGAGAGACAGAGAGAGAGAGAGAGAGAGAGAGAGTAACGGTAGTTTAAGGAATGGGTCTAGTGGAAATCGTTCTACGATTTCAGACGAGGAGTATTCTCATAGTCCTCGGTATGTCGCGAGTTTCGACCACCTGGCATCATCATTAGTCATAGTTGTTTGGTTTTGCACTACAAAAAGCGTTAACACTTGCATTGACCTTATTCCAAGTGGAAGGATGGGGTCATTATCAGGCAATAAGAGCAGTTTAATAAAGTGTTATAAAAAAATATTTTTGTTTTAAAGTAGGCTTGAGACTGGCGACTCCTGCTAACCTGGGTTTCTTTGTTCCTGCGGGACACTGCTCAGCAAACAATGAGTAGAATTTTATTTATAACATTTAAAATATACACAATATCAAGAGCACAGTGGTACAATATATTACAATAAAAATATTGAAAAGAACCCCAATACCACAAAAATAATCAAAAATAACAAATAAAACAAGTAACTTAAGATTAAACCCGTATGTACATTTCGATGACCATGTCATCATCAGAGGGTCTTATTACAAAATACAATCTAGCACACAAGACGTTACAAACTAGAATGATCACACTTCTTGTGTGCTAGATTGTATTTTGTAATAAGACCCTCTGATGATGATGACACGGTCATCGAAATGTACATAAGGGTTTAATCTTAAGTTACTTGTTTTATTTGTTATTTTTTATTATTTTTGTGGTATTGGGGTTCTTTTCAATATTTTTATTGTAATTTAAAATATACCCAAAAAAATATATTTATGAAAAAAAATAAAACAGAATTACAATTTATCACTGGTAACAAAATACCATGTCGTGACCGTCATGTAAAGCAAACACAAAAACGGAAATTTGGTTCTGGCATTCGGTGGGGGGGGGGGTACCTGCAGAAGTGAAAACTTTAGTACTTTTGCTACAGAAATTTTGAATTGAGAAAAACATTTTAAATTTTGCAGAATGAGAAATTATACCTAAACATTTGTTACCAGTAAGAATGTTTTAATTTGAAAAATTGGATTAAAAATACACAACTTATTACTATCGTTATATTGAATTATTTGTACTGAGATTTATCAAAATTTAAATAAGTTAATATACTTATTAACTGATCAAAACTATTTAATAAGAGCCTTAGCCCCTTAACTCTGTTCGGTAAATAATGTAACACAACCTATGTGTTAAAGTAATTGTTTTACAACATAACGTAACTTAAAATCAGCTGACATATGAAATCATATGTTATCATTTAATTCTTTGGGAAGACTCATAGCGTAACCTGACGGAAACTATAATAATGCAAAATTGTATGTTTATGTCCAACGAACGACTGTAGGAGTCGCTATTAAAGTTTCTACTTCAAAAAGTAAAACAAAAGTATTGATTTATATGAACACAAAGTGGATGAATAAAATGCAAACATTAAATCAAGGACAAAAGAATGAAAAAAAAACAAACAGAAAATACAATTAAACTGACAAAAGTGAATGTAAGAAGAAACGTCTGGGTTTTATTGCAGAGTTTATTTGGGGGGGGGGCGGGGGGTAGACAACTAAGAAAAATATGTAGAATCTCATCTGGTTTAAGTTGTCGCGTTTTCTGAGGGTGAATTGTCGGATATGATGATATATGTACAGTCAAAACATCGGGCCTACCAACAGACATCTCTCTACGGCAACTGAGGAAAGGCGTACGTGACAGCAGAATGCCTTAACGGGGATATACCTGGCTATTTGGATTTTGTAGTATTTCTTACCTCAAATACCTATTGGTTCAAGTTCTTACCTTGCCTCTGTAAGGCAGTGAAACAAAAACCCGCAATAAAATTACGAAATAATAAGAATCAAATATTTAATAAAAAAAGTGTTACAACACAAATCGAACAGTTTCCTTTGTATACATTTGATAACAAGAATACGTCAATCATATACGATGAAAAGTCAGCTAAAATTTGATTAAAAGTATTATCACGCATGTTTAAACAAAGCGTACGGAAAGTGATAAACAAACGAAGAAAGTACGAGAACGCAAACAAAATAGTTTCTTGGAACAAACGAAAAACAAAAATCACGATTATAATATGAAATAAGAACAAATGATATTTAAAAGAAAAGTCAAGTCAATTGCTACCAATTAGGTCAACAAAGAAAGAGTTTATTTTAGTTATTTTCTAATAAATAATTACAATGAAATTAAGTATGTATATGGATATGACAGATTAACAATATTGATTGGCAATATACAGGTAGAAAGCAAAATTAGTCATTAAAATAATTAATTAAATTTAATTAATATTTGAAAAAACTGTATTAGCATCAAGTATAATCCACAACAAGTTTAAAAAAATGTATTTGAACTAAAGTGTGGATGAGTAAAACGTATTATATTAACGTTTGAAAATTTAAACAAGATATATCTAAATATTTAAAAATGAATGTTTGTCTGTATGTATGCTTATATGTATGTATGAGCCTTATGCGTTACGAAACAACTGATCCGATCGCAATAAAAGTTTGGGAAATTGTTGAGTACATTCCTAAGAAGGGCTTCTGGTGACATAACATATTTTTCTAACATGTAATTTTTAAGTGCCAAAATAGCATAAAATATGACTTTCTATCTCATCCTATCTTAGGACATTTAGAATTCATTCCAAACTTTGGTAGCTAGGCAAAACTCAACAATCTAAAATTATTTTCAACGCATTTCAAACAATATACAAAAAATATTGCATATTCCGAATGCACTTCAATAAATAACTTTATTGTCACACTTTTCTCGGTCGATTACAATAAGTTCAGCTATTGTTATGTTAATAAAATATTAAATCAAGTTTAGCTAATGTTAACACGCCATACATTGAATTTTAGACGATACGATGTTCGCTGTGTCAGTATATATATATATATATATATATATATATATATATATATATATATATATATATATATATATATATATATATGAACGGAAAAACAATTGATAACGTAAAATATCAAGAATATATATATATAGGGAGAGTGTGAGCTAATAGAAGGAATTGAAAACCGGGACTTAAATATACAATAAGGAAAATCAAGATTTACTTGCTATATTATTGTCGAGAATTAGGTAGAATTAAAATAAAATAGACTTTAAATATATTAGGGTAAAAATAATAATAGATTGAATGAGAAGCCAATGAAACTACGTTGACTGATGATTGCAAAGAAAGTTGCCCCAAAACACTGGAAAAGCAACGCTTGGATACAATTCTATATAAACAAACTATGAATAAGATTAAATAATAAGGGAAGAATCGTGTTGGATTGACGATTTCCTTAATGGGTTTGTGCGAGTTATAAACAATTGCATAAACAGACACGCAAAACAAGAATAGAAAGGTATTTGTAAGTGGAAAGGATTAATACAGATGAGGTAATTGGCTTAGAGTAATTCCTTTGGGTTAATACGTGATCCTCTCTTGTATAGATTTAATGAGGTCAGTTGCAATGTAAGCCGAAACTGTCCCATGTCCACTTAGCACACGAGATTATGACAGCTGTAGATTTCTCTTTCAACTCTACAAAATGACTTGTGTGATTTAAGTCTAAGGAGAGAATACACATGATAGATGTAGAGTCCTTCTACAAAAAATTCGGTAATTTTAAATTGTTTTAAGATCTGTGTTACTTTCCCGACGTTTGTATATCTCCATACAATACATAAAATTTTGTGAGTAAACAAGTAATATAAACAAAATTGTTTTATAATCAATTCCTACTTGGGTGAACAAAGCAAAATTTTATTTTAGTCACTTTCTATTAAACAAGTAATATTAAACAAAAGAATTAAGTAAATTCCTATGAGGTTAACAAAGAAAAAATGTATTTTAGTTACCCTAGAGCACTATTCAAGATATTGTGTGGTAACCATGGCAACAGTTTAGGGTTGTACAATGGAAACTTCGATAACCATCAGATGGAAAAAAAATGCATATACATCTTTGAGAATTATATTTCTAGGTATTGGAAAGTTGGTACAGTGCCAAGGCTCGCTAGACTTCGAACATGAAGATTCTCAGTTCGAATAAGGCTGGACCCGCACAAATTTTATAATTTAATTATTGAATAAATATTTGAAAAATCTTATTTTGACAAATAACATCAATTTTCATCCATTATGCGTTTACAAAAATGTATTTAAACTCGATAGGATGAATAAACACGTATTTTATTAACGATTAAAAATTTGTACAAGGTATATATCAGAAGAGTGTGAGCTAATAGAAGTAATTTAAAAATTACATTCAATATAAATAATGTAACATAACATATGTCTTAAAACAGTTGTTCTACCACATAACCTATAAGATTTTAATCAACTATTTTATGAAATTGTGTTATTAAGCCAAATGGGACTAAATTACTATATTGCATACTTTTTTTTCTTTTAAGGTTTTTCTGCTATATAAAATTAAAATTAATTCATTTTTTAAATTTAATTGATTGAATAATATTTGAAAAAAATGTATTAACATCAATTGTCATTCACTATAAATATAAACAATTTATTTGAATTTAAGTGGGTGAATAAAAAGTAATTTATTAATGAAGGAATTGAAAAAAAAATTCCATTTTCTCTCTCCCCTTCCCACTCACGCAGTCAAGCGCGCGCGCACACACACACACACGCAAACACACACACACACACACACACACACACACACACACACACACGCAGAGAAAGAGAGAGAGAGAGAGTGAAAAAGA
Organism: Prosapia bicincta; assembly: GCA_036971475.1. NCBI lineage: Eukaryota > Metazoa > Arthropoda > Insecta > Hemiptera > Cercopidae > Prosapia > Prosapia bicincta. The sequence goes on along the minus strand of JBAIZL010000004.1, from coordinate 149,082,537 downwards.
GGGAGGAAGAGACCGATGAAAATAAGCATTTTCATTTTCATGAACCACATTATTGAACACTAACCCCCTTGCCGCCTACCTCAACAACATATCCTGCTTTTAACTTCGATACTTATTCTGATCCCTGGTGCGACTAAAATCATTTGTCTCTGTAAGTTTTGTACTATAAATATAAGTTCAAACAAGAAGTAATATTACTAAGTTTAATCGAAAACCTTTAACAAATAATTCTCCTACCTTGTATTGACTCTGACGAACGTTAAAATATTAAAATATTTTCCAGATGTCAGGCGGTTATCCTTAATGAATACTGAAACAAAAAGTATTTTTCAAAAATTAGATACATCCTGTAAAAGCGCAATGTTTAAAAAGTTGCATAAGAGTAGAAATTGTTCAGCGAGCCCTACCGCACCACAGTTGGCAATAAAAAAAAATACCTAAAATAACCCCGTGAGATTATGTCTATAAAGAAGTATTTTTGTTATACCTGCATCTAAACATAAACCTAAGAAATTGAAGGTCTAACACTCTTGTCTATAAAGGGGTAAATACATCTAATCACTTATAACTACATCTAATCTTGAGCCTAGCACTCTGGCATCGTCTATAAAGAGTTATTTCTGTCATTACTGGATTTAATCTTGAGCTTAACACTCTGGCATCGTCTATAAAGGGGTATTTCAGTTATAATTGCATATAATCTTGAGCCTAACACTCTGGCATCGTTTACAAAAGGCTATTTCAGTTATAACTACATATAATCATGAGCCTAACACTCTGGCACCGTCTATAAAGAGGTATTTCCGTTATTACTGCATCTAATCTTGAGCTACACTCTGGCATCGTCTATAAAGGGGTATTTCCGTTATCACTGCATCTAATCTTGAGTTTAAAAATCTGGCATCGTCTATAAAGGGGTATTTCAGTTATAGCTACATCTAATCTTCAGCCTACTAGTCTAAAATTGTCTATAAAGAGGCATTTCAGTCATAACTGCTTCTAATCTTGAGTTTAAAAATCTGACATCGTCTATAAAGGGGTATTTCAGTTACAACTATATCTAATCTTCAGCCTAAAAGTCTGGAATTGTTTATTAAGACGTATCTCAGTAACAACTGCATCTAATCTTCAGCCTAAAAGTCTGGAATCGTTTATTAAGACGTATCTCAGTAACAACTGCATCTATTCTTGAGCTTAACACTCTGGCATCGTCTATAAAGGGGTATTTCAGTTACAACTATATCTAATCTTCAGCCTAAAAGTCTGGAATCGTTTATTAAGACGTATCTCAGTAACAACTGCATCTAATCTTCAGCCTAAAAGTCTGGAATCGTTTATTAAGACGTATCTCAGTAACAACTGCATCTATTCTTGAGCTTAACACTCTGGCATCGTCTATAAAGGGGTATTTCAGTTACAACTATATCTAATCTTCAGCCTAAAAGTCTGGAATCGTTTATTAAGACGTATCTCAGTAACAACTGCATCTAATCTTGAGCTTAACACTCTGGCATCGTCTATAAAGGAGTATTTCAGTCATAACTACATATAATCTTGAACTTAAAACACTCTAACATCGTCTATAAAGGAATATTCCACTTATAACTTCATCTAATCTTGAGCCTAACACTCTGGCATCGTCTATAAAGGAGTATTTCAGTCATAACTTCATCTAATCTTGAGCCTAAAACTCTGGTACCGTCTATAAACTGCCATTTTTGTTGTATCTGTATTTAAACTTGGGCTCATATATCTGGTATCTCCTGAACAAGTACTTAGCAATACAAATATATTAAAACTTTTTTTTAGATTTTTCGATTTTTTGAACACCTTAAAGCACGTGCTACTATGCTTCAGAGGAACACTATCGCCACAGATGTGATGGGATATGAGGTCGTACTTATTTGCGAACATATATAACCATTAATCTATCTACGCATCGTGGAGTTGAATAAATGTATAGCAAAAATAGGAAAATGTGTATAAAAATATAACAGACAAAAAATACGAACGCTGAGTCATTCCGTTGTAAAGACCTGGTAAATTCCTTATAATACTTAGGGTCATCCCATACTGAGACAAAACTGCCTTGAGACAAACTAAATGCGAACGTAAATTCTTTGCTTAACTTAAGTTGAAATGTAAAGCGTGTAAAGCAATTGTTTTTTGTTGGACAAGCCAAGTTTGTTCCACGGAAAGCAATGCCATTCCGTTCGTGTTGTACGTGTGTGATTTAATTTCCGAAGGATTCAGTCGAACATATTATTACTGCCAAGTATAGAAAACAGTTGGGTAATATATGAATGCATTGCGATAGACGCGGCCCGGGGAGGAAAGCAATTTCAACTATCGGAAAAGTAATATCGTTATTTAATCGATAAGTATCGATATATCGTTATGGCGGTGGCCAGTGGGCGGAGCGGGTCGGACTCAAATCGAATTGTCAATTTTCCGCGTGGTTTCGCCTTTAGATTCTTCTGTGCTACCGACTGTGGGGTAGGAGGGGGCGAGAGCTCGTCAGAAAATAGCTTTTCTCTCAATCAAATGTGTTGTTTCCTCTAACCCCCCCACCGCCCCTACTGGATCCAGATAGTTGTCCGACTAAATGAGATTTTCAATTACCGCAAAAAGAGAGTGTGTGTAAGGGGTAGACGGAGGGGTGAGTCGGAAAGTGACTTATGAACTATAATACTTAGCATATATACTCGTTGTGTGTGCGTTGTTGTACAATAACCATAAGGTAAAATCTGTGTAAGGAAATTACCTTACGTCCTTATACAGTGAAGATAAATATAGTTGTATAAGGTACAGACTTGTTAATAACTCTCAGTTTTGTTTATTAATTAGATTAATCTAATACGAAATAATTAATACGAGTATTACTTGAAAGTAAAATTTATAATTATGAAAAATTGTAAAATTAAGAAGAAATAATGCTATAAAAATAAATAAAGTTATATTCATAAAGCTTTTGTTCATTTATTAGTTTTATACTTTTTTTGTAGAATAATAGAGCATTCAATAAATACCTAAACAAAATCGAACTCCAGCAGACTCTCGATTATCCGAGGATACCTGATACTCGGATAACACGGACTCTGTCAAAAAACGAGAAAGAAACTAATGGTACAAGTCAAATTTTATAAGCTGGCTTTTAGGTAGAATTTGTGTATTTGCCGTCTATAATCAGACATTGTCGTCATCCTCATATGGGCCATAATTCGTGGTCAATCCTTAGACAATCCTATTAGCACGCTTCCATGAACGCCCTATTTACATTTGTTGTTATTTGTACTATAAATTAATAAGTATTGATAAGTAACAAAACAATGAGTCAGCGGAAGTCTAACAGTCGATGTTTTTCAAAATGACCTAAGGGCACCTCCACTCTCTCCTCGTCCTCAGTCGCTCGCCAAGCGCTGCACCCCTCCCCCCTCAGTGCCAGCTAATGAAACTAATGGCACTGCTGAAAGCAATGAAAACATAGTTAAGGATGTGAAAAAAGTATTCTCAATTGAAAAGATGTACAAATAAAAATAAAAACAGACATACATACATTGAAAACTTCGCTCTAAAAGCATGTCGAGAGCCATAACGAATATACGTAGTGCAATGTATTTTCTATCTCGGTGATCCAAGTTCGGATAATCGAGGCTCTACTGTATAACATACTCGATTAAGGCAATGTTAAATTCGTATCGACTTATAAATTACTTATATAATGTAACATAGGCATATATACCCTATCTACCCGTTATTTTAATTTTGTTTCTTTTTTTGAGAAATAATTTCGAGATAAATTTGACTATCTAAATTTTCAACCGAACTAGACTTAATTGAACATTTCTGACTTACGCCGTACAATGACAACGCATTTATCTAACGTCCAGATATTACAGATGCCTTATCCAATATGGAGTCTAGATTTAATTGAAGCGGGGACTAATTACCTGAGCGTTGTGCATCGACCCTCTGTTCGCATTCCTTCCCCAGTCTGATTCATTAGCTAGATGATAACTCCCCGTTCTGGCAAACTCCAGCTTATAATTTGACCCAGCGGTAATACTGATTTTACCAGAGAGTGAAGCCAATAACGGCTTCGAAACGTTCAGTGGTTGCTTTCTATTGTAAAGGAATAATTGAAATGAAAATCGACTCTGCAAAACTGCATCGGTTATTCAAGAGTTTTAAAAACTTTAAATGAAATCCTTTCTAAAATATGTTTAGCTCCAATTAAAACTTTCCGAAAACATTATTAATCTGTGGTATTTTCCTCTGAAAACACAAATAAGTTCTTGTATTTTTATTTTATTTGAAGGCGAATAGCCAGTATCTCTATTGTATCTCGACTCAGTATCATTACTTATTCGAGTGGAGTAAAGTGGTGGAGTAAAGATAAAACACGATCTTATATCGTTTATATATGCATTGTTAGAAATAGGGATAAGATGTGTGTGTGTGTGTGTGTGTGTTGCATAAACAATAGTCCTTTTTGAACTTGACTCTCCACAACGCCGTTGCAAAGCACTACGTATTTTCCTCTATCTTGCAACATTTCCCTTATCAATAAGTTTCCCTATCTCTCACAATACAAATCAGTTGCAACTCCAACAAATATTCTAGATATAGAATCGCTAAACTTTTCACATTCCCTAAAGCCTTCTTTCCCATAAACAAAAGCCCTCTTATATTCTCCGTACGGCTTCCACTCCGCACGTCACTAAGCTTCTCAGGTACACTATAGGTTTTCCTACCAAAGGATATATCAACATGGCTTCAAGTCTTTACTTTTATTACTTGTTTCTCCTTTGTTTGTCTTCAATTTCTTCACAATAGCCTCCATTTCGTAACACGCCGCATGTTGTAAGACCTTTAACACTTTGAAATATAATTGTTCCTACCTTTACTAAGCATAAATAGAGCCCTCTTGGGGAAACTGTGATCTGCAAGGCATCGCTCCTTCATCCGAGCATTCACACAACGACCCTGGTGGTGTAACAAGGAACTTATGATATTCAATTCAAGGTAGACGGACTGAATGCTAATCTTTTCAAATAAACTGACATCAACAACTTAAGATTTACAACAACAGAAAATAATGCAACGTAATAAAATATTATATATAAAGTGACAGATAGACAACGCCATATGTAGGCTTTATCATAGATATGGCGGAGCTGCGACCTAATTAATAAATTCACTATTGGAATAGATCTTAATGGTTTTATAATGTTGGTACTGTGAACCATTGAAAAATGCGACTACATTAATGTGTGTAGGCCCTATATGTTAACGTGCTTGTTCAAAACTGTATAGTAAATAATAAATATTAAAAATTCGTTGAAAGTAGTAGTCAAAGAATGAAAAATGGAGGATCTGGTCAAGAGGTAATAAAAAATGTGCGTGAAATGATACTTAGAAGAAATAAATAATCGAAAAAAGATAAGAAAAACAAAAAAATAAACAAACAGAGCCGGGTTGTATATGTTTGGGGTTGCACAGAAAGGTCACCCCTTATCAAAAGCTTCCTTTAAATTCAAAAATTATTATTTTAAATTTATCAACCAGACTGTATCTCCAGAAGCCGATATACTTTTTTTAAAATATTTTTTGGTTTTAGATTAGTAAGTGATGTAAACAAAAAAAAAAAATTAAAGTCAACACCTGCTTAGATAAAACTAAATTGTAATTTTGTTACATTTTATTAAATAATTACAATTAATATAAATAAAATAGCATAGCCTATGCGTTCAAAAAGCTATTCTACCACATAAATTATAACATAAAATCAGCTGTTTTATGAAAACAAATGTTATCAGTTATTTTAATTAGCCAAATAGGACGAAATAACTATATTCCTTACCATGCCCCTTTTTTTAACGTTTATCTCCCATTTTAAAATTTAAAAAATCATTAAATTTAATAAATTATATACTACACTTTGATATTACTTGACCAGACTTTTTGTTAACTGAAGGTTGTTAAATTTTTAACTTATACTTGGAGGAAACGTTTTCGTCTTACGAATTCTTCACCCCAGCGACAAAAATACAAAGCTGAAGAAGTCATAAGACGAAAGAGTTTCCTTCAAGTGTAGGTTAACAATTTAACAACCTTTAGTTACAAAAATTCTAGTCGCAAGTAATATCAAAGTGTAATAAGTAATTAACAACCAGCTCGTCATGAACAGCAACAAATTTCGATATTTAATTAAATATTATTTGAAAAAATTGTACCAACATCAAGTTTTATTCACTTCAAAAAAAAAATTATTTGAACTTGAGTGGATGTATAAATAGTATTTTACTAACGATTGAAAATTTGAACAAGATATATATATATATATATATATATATATATATATATATATATATATATATAAGGAAAGTGTGTGTTAATAGAAGGAATCGTCATAAATGTTTTCAGGATGAGTAATAATTTGAGTGCAAGATTAGGTCTCACAAAACAGGACCTCCTTAACTAGATAAAAAATTAGGTGTGAAGCAGGTGTGAACTAGTTTTAACAGAGTCACTCCCTTGTTCAACTGGTTTCAGAAAATAACACTACATCATCACTGATACCAGGGTCTAAGACATCATCACTTGAAGTTTCTGTTGTAAGTGTAGGCCTAAAACTGAATATTACTCGATCAAATAGACCAACTCAAGTTGAAACGTCATGCAAATTTGGTAACGCCAGTTCCAAGTAGGGTCTCACGACAGCTAGTGATGTGATAGACCATGGTATCAGTGATGATGTAGTACTGTGATTTCTGAAAACAAAACCTGTGGGAGGGACTACGTTGAAACTAGCTCACTCCTGTTTGTATTGTTCGATTTCGATGTTACCTGAAGATGGTGACCAATTTGTTGTCGAAACGTTCTCGCTAAATAAATAAATGCCAGTACTTGACTGGCAAACCAGTTGTTTTTTTATAAAATATAAACCTGGCGAGTGTTATATGAAGAGTAAATAAAAATTGTGACGCTTCTACATTTAGCTTATATTTTACTGGCGAAAGAGCTACAGTAATTGATTAAGGGAGGGGCGGATAAGTCGAGAGATGAGTCATAGATTATCTGTTTTAGGCTTAAAATTGCCCTGCTATAGTCTTAATCTTTTATCTAGTTAAGGAGGTATTTCTGCTTTGAGACCTAATCTTGCACTCTAATTACTACTCATCCTGAAAACATTATTTCAATTCCTTCTATTACTTCAAACTGTCCTTATTTTTATCTTGTTCAAATGTTCAATCGCTAATAAAATACATTTTATCCATCCACTCAATTTTAAATAAATTTTGTATTTCTACAAAATTTTATTTACAATTTACAAAAAGCAAGAAAGGCTTACGGTGGTTTGAAAACCCAATTTCAAAATAAATATTCTGAGAGCGTTGCGCTTATATCGAACATATCACTGTACTTTGCCTACAACAATGGGGAAGTTAATAATGAGATGCACTGAAACACTGCAGCGGCACTTGAGCCTGGAGAGGCCGTCTCCCTCCGCATCCATAACAGTGGATTAGTCTCGGAGATGTTAATTAAAGTAACGACATCTCCCTAACTGGCGCTCTCTTACGCCTTAGTTTACACATTTTATACACTAACTAATGCAATTAAACCGGCTGTTAGCGCTGTTGGTAAGGTTAAAGTGAATGGAATAAGTTTTTTAACTTTAATATATAGAGTTATTAGTTGTAATTGGAATGTTATATAGATGGAAAGTAAAATTCTGGTAGTTTTTTTATCAAAATAAACTTCAGCGTATTGAAACCTTTACAAAAACAAACTACGCGAACCGTAAAAACATAGAACTATTTCATTTTAAGAAATTAAAGGGTTTACATCGCAGTTCGGGGAGGCAATGCACAAAGGAGCTACGGATGTAGGTGTAAGAGGTATGGAACAATGAAGAGGCTGATGTAGGTGTGAGAGGCATGGCACAATGAAGGGGCTGATGTAGATGTGAGTGGCATGGCATAATGAAGGGACTGGTGTAGATGTGAGAGGCATGACACAATGAAGGGGCTGATGTAGGTGTGAGAGGCATGGCTCAATGAAAGGGCTGATGTAGGTGTGAGAGACATGGCACGATAAAGGGGCTGATGTAGATGTGAGTGGCATGGCTCAATGAAGGGGCTGAAGTAGGTGTGAGAGGCATGGCACACTGAATGGGCTGATGTAAGTGTGAGAGGCATGGCACAATGAAGGGACTGATGTAGGTGTGAGCGGCATGGCACAATGAAGGGGCTGATGTAGGTGAGAGGCATTGCACAATGAAGCGGCTGATGTAGATGTGACAGGCATGGCACAATGAAGGGGCTGATGTAGATGTGAGTGACATGGCACTATTAAGGGGCTGGTGTAGGTGTGAGTGGCATGGCACAATAAAGGGGCTGATGTAGGTGTGAGTGGCATGGCACAATAAAGGGGCTGATGTAGGTGTGAGAGGCATGGCACAATGAAGGGGCTGATGTAGGTGTGTGAGGCAAGGCACAATAAAGGACCTGATGTAGGTGTAAGAGGCTTGGTACAATAAAGGGGCTGATGTAGGTGTAAGAGGCATGGCACAATGAAGGGACTGATGTAGGTGTTGAAGTAAGGCACACACAGAGAACGCTTTGGCATCGACGTAGCCCACGAAACAATTTACCCTCCCGACCACCATATCCTAACCTCTTTTAACTTTAGTTCGGGGATAGGTTGTTTAGTTCAGGGGATCAAACAGCCAGGCTAGAAGGCGATTGGAGGAATTTTTTAAAGTCATTAACGAAGAAATCCGTTAGAAACGAAACCTTTGCGAGTTCCGTAGTATTTCGAGATTGGCTTCGATAAGGACATTCAAATCGGAATAACTGCCAATTTCATCTTTATATAGAATCCACAAAAACATAATTAAAGTGAGAACTCTTACTGTTATAAATTCACCTGTTCATATCTTTTCATTAACGCTCCCCACGGATTGCAGTAATAAAGAAATGAAATTTTAATTTTCTAATGGAACAAGAAGATTAAATTTCCGCTGTAATTCAGCTGCGTATTGTTAATGTAAAGTAATTTTCATTTGTCGCAAAGTTTCACTTTAAATAAAGTTACATTGGCTGACATTACGTTTTGTACATTGTTATGTAAGCTATCACTTCAATATCTAAGGGATGGGTTATGCCCGCTTAGAACCAAGTCCCTAACGTGGAGGTCCGTCCCTTAGGTAAGGCCAACCGGGAGTGGATAAAGTTCCGTTTGCACTACCTGGACTAAACTCATCAGACGGGGTTTTGAGATACGGAAACCTGGTCTTTCGGAAGGTTCTACTGGTCCCAAGTAATTCTGGAAAAGTCAGAACCGCTGTCCCTGATTAGACTTCGACTCATCCAAGGGGCATGCCGGTGACCAATCTAAGCCTTACAGCAAGATCGATGGTTCTGCATACTGAGACCACGGGTAGTGGCACCTAGCCCAACATTTAGGATCTGACGCTAGTCATGAGTTTGAGGTTGGATTTGTGGATGAAGAGGTTTCACACGTCGGATTAGAGATAATTCAAATATGACGGAACTATCTGTATCTTTGTGTACTTTGGCAAGAAGGTGGAGTAGAAAGAGAGGGAGGCTAATCTTTGACACATTCTTCTCTTTTCACCATCTCTCTCCCTATTCACCTTTTCACAACATACTGCCGCATGATGTGTAGGCTACAGAATGTTTCACATGTCCGTCCTATCTTTGTGTACTTTGGCAAGAAGGTGAAATACAAAGAGAGGTAGGCTACTGCTTGTCACATTCTTCTCTTTTCACCATCTCTCTTCCTATTCATCTTTTCACAACATACTGCCGCATGATGTGTAGGCTACAGAGTGTTTTACATGTCCGTCCTATCTTTGTGTACTTTGGCAAGAAGGTGAAGTAGAAAGAGAGGGAGGCTACTCCTTGTCATACTCTTCTCTTTTCACCATCTCTCGGAGAAAATCACATTTTCCACCGAGGCTACGATATATTTAGCGAATCTTGAATTCAGTGAGATCCAAGCTTTGAAGACGTAGACGCTTTTTCTTGTTGCTTTGATAGTTCATTTAATATGGAATAAGAAGAAAAACTTTGTGGGAAACGTAAGTCCAGAGAAGTGTTAGCTGGTGCTTAGTTTATAGGGCTAATTATCCAAAATGAATAATATCGATGAGGAGCTAGTGATTTAGCAACTTTTAAAACATAAGACGTAAAATTCTACAAAATACTTTAAGAAGCCATTAAATATAAGCTTTTCAAAAAATGATTCAAAATTCCAAATACACGAAACTTCAATAGAATATTCATAAGGATATTTATTCAATGAAAAAGATGTTAAACAACAGTTTTACCAAATCCATTACAATTGACTGCAGGTATTACAGAACGGGAGTTCTCAAGGGCAGATAAAACTAAACAGAAATGTTTGGCAGGATATTATAAACTTTGAATTCTTTAGTCTCAACTTTAATTCAAAATATTATTATAAGCCAAATTTATAAAATAATAATAGCATAAGAGACTTATTCCTCTTGGGCTAGCGGAGTATCTTTATCAATTTTCAAAATTGGGTTTCCATACAATCGTTTGCTCAGTAATAGATGGTAAATAATTATTCCAGATAAGAAATCAAATATAATATATAGCATATTCACACACGCACGCGCGAGCACACACACACACACACACACACACAAACACATACACTCACACACACACACGCACGCTATACATAAATATTTTGGACAATAGTCTTTAAGTAGGGCCCACACACACACATCCTATTATTAAAAACTCTTTAGAAGGAAAATAAAGTTATTGAGTTTGACTGTCGTGAAAAAACAGAATAAAGTTGGACTGAAAGTGGGTCCCTGGAGGTTCTAATCGTGCACCTCCACAACTTTGATATATCGCATCCCCAGGGGCGACATGCAAAATATACCTCCTCAGAAAAGTTCCAATTGTATGGGGATCAGGGGCAGTTTGACTTACAATGGCAGGACTCGTGTGTATTATTGAAGAGACAGCCGAATCTTACTATACCAATGTTATAAAGCCCTTATTATAATATAAAACCCGAAGTACCTATTATAATAAAACGAACCCAGCGTTAAAAACTAAAAATTCCTGTTTCAACGTGAAAACTTGCTTGTTAATTAATCCTAACAATCAAACAGGACAGTGCTCAACTGCAGGCTATTTATCACAAAGTTTGAAGCATTGCTCAGAAAAACTATCCAACTACTTCTGTGGCTTTCTACCAAAAGGTTGAACAGTCTATTTGCCCCACTATACGAGTTTCTAATATGTTGTCAATTTATCTGTGACGTTGAATACGAGCGAAGGAAATACCCTAGTCAGCTGTTTAATTAAGAAACCTTTACTGATTTGAGTGATGCCTAGACAGTACCGACTCTAGGATCTAGGGATTGAACTAACGTTACAACTATTGCTTTAATACTAATGCGTTGAAATACCGTTATGTTATTTCTCTCTATAGAGCATTTGACCACTATATTTAGCTGCTATGAACATATTAATGTATTAATTTAAACAACCTTTAATTTTATACACATTCACTATAACTGAAGGATTTAACGCCTGAATAAGCCTAGCATTCCTTTAAAACGCATTATTCTAAGTTACTAAAATAAAAGAATTAATTATTTATAAATATTTAGGAATAGTAATTTGTTTTTATATTTTATAAAAAGAATATATTATTGTATAAAATATAAAAAGTGTTTTTCTCATGACTTAAAAATGTAATTCAGTTGAATATATTATTACTTTTTAAGTCTAATTACATAGTAATTTTTTTAGAAATAAAACTGAGAAACACTGCAGCGGCACTTGAGCGTAGAGAGGCCGTCTCCCTCCGCATCCATAACAGTGGATTAGTCTCGGAGATGTTAATTAAAGTAACAACATCTCCCTAACTGGCGCTCTCTTACGCTGTAATTAGTTTACACATTTTATACACTAACTAATGCAATTAAACCGGATGTTTAACACGGCTAAACTAATTTAAATGATTGAAATTTACGTTTTTAATAATAATTTGATCAACATATTTAGGGTACTTTAAATGTAGCCCGTAATGCTTTTCTTATGACAAACAATTAGATTGTTGTATCGGTCGGTGCTATTTAGTCAGTATACCAAAGTAAACAATTGTTCAAATATTTTAATACTTTAAGCTAAAACGTATCGAATGAAAAATTTTCGAAAAGTAAATGAGTTTGGAAAAAATCTTACTATAAAACTTATTTCAATTTCTCCGTAGTTATTTATATTTATTTGAACCAATATCTGTAAAACTTCTTAAGCAAAGAACCAAGGGGGAAAACTTTAACTCATTTAAAAATTTACATAATTCACTTCCATTATGTAAAATGTTATTGTAGAAAACAAGTTAGAATAATTATGACAAGATGAAATTGTTTCAATATTGTATATATTTTAAGTTATTTACCCTATATTAATTTTAACTATCTATGTGCGCATTTCAAACGTATTTGCTGTAACTAGTCACAATAAGAAAATCACTATTTTCATATAAAAAAGAGTGGCCGAATATACATGCAATGGAGACTCAAACACACAACAAGATGTCGTGTAGGCAATTCCAAAAACACGACATTGGTAACCATAAACTACTAATGAAAGTAAGCTACAGAAAATTACAAATAGAAAATAGTGAGTTGTTCAACTAAGTTGCAATAAGGGTATAATTGCCTGAAAGGGATGTAGGAGACAAGTGTATTAGAAACAGGAAACTTTCCTAGCGGAGAATTGTAGATAAATTCATTGGTCATGTGTGTTGATTATTTCCTAGTAGACAAAGGGTCTATTTCCAGTTATGGCATTATTATAGTGCAATAGGCGTTGCCAAATGTGCCTTATTTTAATTAATTATTTCAATACCGAAAGGTAAAATATGTTGAAAGGGTTGATAAAAATACTTTCTGTTGTAGCCCTTTAAATCTTATAGTGAAAGTAGTATTTCTCTTAAAATATTTTAGGCGAGTAAAATATTTTTTTTTAATGTTATTGCAAAATCTTAGTACTTACCGATATTAGTTGGTAAAGGATTTTGTAAATAAGAGATGATTTTCTGGCATTTACCATTCGAGTTTGGGGGGGGGGTGCTAGTTTTACTAGTGACGATTGGTAAATGTTGGTTTTGGGAATAAAACAATTAGTATTTCTTCTTAATCATTTGTTTTAATTACAAATAAATCAAAACTGAATCCGTATTAATCTAATTTGGTATTTATTAAACAAACCATGGTAATTGTTAACATTTACCTAAGATTTGTAGAGTCTATGAAAGTAAAAGTGCGAAATGAACAAAGATGGCAATAGAGTTTGGACTTTTATGAACAACCTTAGGCTTTACTGGAAAATCTCAAGACATGCCAAAATACAAGATTTTACAGTAACGAAAATATCTTAACTAAACCTCTTCACATTTTGCAATAAACAAGTTGAAATCCCGAACAATCTTTGTAATCTATCTAGAGTTAATATCTCCTACTACCTACGTCATCACTACAAAGGCGTTGTGAATTCATAGCGTCCGATGATTTTAATTACGACGCGAAAAGTGCGTTCCCCTCCGGCGAAAGGCCACGACTGTCAACCGATGTCACGGCTTACTTGATCCGACGTCGACAGTTATACGGCAGCCACATCCGATTAAAGTGAAGGGCAGTATAACAATTAACTCCAGTTTAATGGAGGTAAATAACCATGAAATACTCGTAGATTCAGCTCCGTGTTGACATTAGACGTCACCTCTAATTACACGTAATTATGTATACCGGCATGGTGACAGACTGATCTTGTTAGGCCACTGCCTCTCTGGGCTTTGTTATCCATTATTTGTACGCTTTAATCATATCAATATTAATTTCGTATCAAATTGCAATAGTCGCGGTTGAATAGCAATGGCTTCTGTGTGTTTAAGGATATTCTATCGCATGGTGCGATGGATCTTTGATTTATCGATCGTGGATCAGTGTTCGTTACATCTTGATAAAAGGTAAAAACAAACTTTTGGATTAATATAGAAATATAATCTACTATCTCATATCATGATAATCTAATAGAGCGCGTAATATACAAGTTTATGACGGTTTTTCGTTTTTGCCACAGTATATTTACTTCCTTTCCTTTTATTCAAGTATTTGTTTTGTAGTTTTCTTTCCTCTTTAGTTTTGTGTATGCTCTTTCATTCTCATTATTTAAAAAAAAGGCCTCCCCCCCCCCGACAAAACGCCAAGTTATTTCTCTAGTGATATGATAGTGGTCTTTCTTTTTAGACCATTACTCACATTCATCAAATGCTTCCTTTTTCCGTCCATTTTGCATTATTGGAATCTCTAGGTTGGTATTGACCTTTTCTGAAAATGGTTGCCAGGTGATGTTACCTACATTTACGAATTTTTTGTTCACAGTTTGCAGTCCCTTTACAGCTGAAAATATAACCAACCTCAAAGTTGGCACACACACACACACACACACACTCACTCTCTCTCACACATACACACTCTCTCTCTCTCTCACACACACACACACACACACACACACACACACACACACACACACACACACACACACACACACACACACACACACACACACACACACACACACACACACACACACACACACATACACACACACACACACACACACACACACACACACACACACACACAGACAAATATACATACACTCTGAAATATAAAAACACACACGCACGCGTGCGCGCACACATACACACTCCTGCACACAAATACACACACACGCGCACACAAATATACATACACTCACAAATATAAATACACACACACACACATCCGCGCAGACAGCTGAATAGGATCCATTTGAGGCACAGACTGTACGAGACACTCCAGATGTCTATGATGCGGAACAGTGTTCTCAGGTTTGTGATTTGTTAATTAATTGACAAGTCAGAGTAAAAGCCACTTCAACTATTCTACCACCGTTAATTAAATACAATAACACGGCTGCCACAAATCCTATCCCCTCTACGCGACGAGTCAAAGTGCCTAATTACACTTTATAGCTAGATGGCACAATGGGCCCGTATTACCGATCGGCAATGGATTGAGTATGTATACAGGTCGGCTTTACTACGACGATTCTAGTAGTGCAGGTTTTTGTATCGCTGAAAGCACGGTTACGCTGCCTAATTAAGAATCGATTGTAGCTAATTAATGTTCTACGGATTTAATTAGCTTGTGGCACAGTTCTTCAACCATTCAGTGAGTTTTCGGGCTGAAAAACTTTTTTTTATCAGGTGGATTTATGTACGGTTGGTTTTGTTTGTATTGGTTTAGTTTCCTGGCTGTATTCTACCGTAAAGTACTGGGTGTTTTGGTTTAAGAAATAATCGAGTCTCGACCTTAATCTAACTGAAGGTTATGTGAAGTTAGACTCTAGCCGCATGCGATTGGCTCATGTTAGTCTGTAACTAGATTTATGGAATTCAGTATGACACGCGGTGTATCACTGACTATGTGTATTGGAAACAAACCGTGTAACAGCCCTTCCATCCACTACAACCAAACATACGTCTTCCGCACTGGCAAGACCCCTCTGTCTAACCCCAGTCCAAGTACCAGTAGCCCTCCAGCAGTCTTTGTTAGCTGCAGCATATCCACGGAGCATACCTACTCCTTTCCCTGATTGACCTAAACCTACCAGCTTTAGTGTTTGGCAAATTGGTACTGATGTTTACAGTATGCTCTATATGTGTTTTATTCGAGACCAAATAGGGATAGACACAACCAGTGCCGGTACAACCGTGCCGAGCTAATGGCGGGAGAATTAAGCGATGGAGGATTAAGCGAATTTAAAACGTTTTTTAAAACATGGCAATCAAGCTTAACACATTTTTATCGTGACGTCACAGTCAAGTGGAATTTATTTATTAATCTTGGAAGGTTAATTGAAGATGAACATATAAAATATCACAGTCAAGTGGAATCTGTGGAAAGTCGTTTAGGGCTACTTTAAAAATATTCATATTGAAAAATAAATTATTAGTTTTATAAAATCAAAGCTGTCAATTTAATTTTAGAAACAAATAGAATGTTTGCGGGATTTGAAAAGATAAAAAGAGCTAGTACTGTGAACAGCTAAAGAAATAAACACTGAAAAGAGTGGCACAAAATGATGTTTAGATACCGCAATACAACACGTGAAAGATCAAAGTTCTTCCTTCTCGTATGCCATCAAAATCTGGGTATTGGAGAAAGTCGGCCTACATTCTCATTGGATATTTTGTTATAAAATTAATAAAGTCCAAAGAAGATACCAAGAGTTTTTATTCTACCAAAGACTGGAGAAAAAGATCTTGACAAGGATGATGATAGTGAAAAAAAAACAAGAAAGTAGTGCTGTTGAAAATAAAGATTACATAGTTCTTGGTAATGAAGGTTATCAAGGTGAAGATCATAATAGAGAATAATGTAATCTTTAAAATGTAATCATTGATGTCGGTGATTAAGATGAAGAAATAGGCAAAGAAGAATGAGGTAGTTATAATAGATAAAGAGATAGAGATTGAAACAAAATTGATAAAGAATATGAAAGTGAAGATGAAAATGAAGAAAATGATAGATTAAGATGAATGGGAACACCATGATGATGACGACGACAATAATGATGATGATGATGAATGCATTGATATAGAAATTAAAACCAGGGGCATGCTAATATTTTCTTATACCATTCCTTAATGGGTTACTTTCCCATCCTAACTTTAATTCAATTTCCAAATAAAGTAAAGACAGATTACGCAAAGACAACAAAGTTACAGAAAACGGTAAATTGACTTTAAAGCAATCATAAAGTTTCATAAAACGTAATATCGTCACCGAGATCCAAACTTAATTGTCGCCGCGCCCCGCGTTTTGATCGACAAACGAAATATCCTGAGTTCAAATCATTTTGATTTACTTCTACTTTTTGCCGTCCAATTTAAGTTGTAAACGGGGTGTTTGTTATTGGGTCGCGCTATAATGAAAGCGGGGGGGGGACAAACTTTGGCGTGTTGCGCGTCTCATAAGAAAAGTAATTTTAACTTGTAATTGAAAATGGTGCAAGTATGTATGATCCCGTATTATTGTTGCGGGTGCTATATTGTGCGTCGTAAAAACATTAAAGTAACCAAAATTGTATGTATAAAATGACAATGTAAGGAGATTTCTTACAGATTATTTTGAAATATTTTCTAAAAGAAATCTTAAAACAGTTATGTTTCCGATCTCAAATTTGTCTTGAAAACATAAAGAACAGAAATATTTATAGAAATTGCATGATCCATAAGAAAGCATGGTTTTATTTGACAAAAAAGATTCAAAATATTATCATGTCCTTAAAAAAAAGAAAATAATAAGCTAGATATCCTGTAGCGTCACGACCCTTAGTTTGGTACTATGCTATAAATAATAACTTTTTCGACAGGGTAACATTGCGTCATATATAAGTGGCGTTCTAATAAAAATAGATATAAGCCAAATTATAATTAGGCATCGGATAAAGAAGTGTCCCTGGGTATTGTACAACAAGCATATTAATAGAAGGTTTAGATAGGGTAACATTGCATTATAAATACGTGACACCCTCATAGAAACATGGTAAATTATAGTTAGACGTCAGTTTGGGACGTACCCCCAAGTATGATACAGGAAGGATATTAAGGACACGAATATACAGCGTAATATTGCGTTATACAAGGTCCCGCCCTCATAGGAAGATAGCAAATTATAGTTAGACGTCAGTTAGGGACGTACCCCCAAGTATGATACAGGAGGGATATTAAGGACACAAATATACAGCGTAATATTGCGTTATACAAGGTCCCGCCCTCATAGGAAGATAGCAAATTATAGTTAGACGTCAGTTAGGGACGTACCCCCAAGTATGATACAGGAAGGATATTAAGGACACAAATATACAGCGTAATATTGCGTTATACAAGGACCCGCCCTCATAGGAAGATAGCAAATTATAGTTAGACGTCAGTTAGGGACGTACCCCCAAGTATGATACAGGAAGGATATTAAGGACACGAATAGACAGCGTAATATTGCGTTATACAAGGTCCCGCCCTCATAGGAAGATAGCAAATTATAGTTAGACGTCAGTTAGGGACGTACCCCCAAGTATGATACAGGAAGGATATTAAGGACACGAATATACAGCGTAATATTGCGTTATACAAGGTCCCGTCCTCATAGGAAGATAGCAAATTATAGTTAGACGTCAGTTAGGGACGTACCCCCAAGTATGATACAGGAAGGATATTAAGGACACGAATAGACAGCGTAATATTGCGTTATACAAGGTCCCGCCCTCATAGGAAGATAGCAAATTCTAGTTAGACGTCAGTTAGGGACGTACCCCCAAGTATGATACAGGAAGGATATTAAGGACACGAATAGACAGCGTAATATTGCGTTATACAAGGTCCCGCCCTCATAGGAAGATAGCAAATTATAGTTAGACGTCAGTTAGGGACGTACCCCCAAGTATGATACAGGAAGGATATTAAGGACACGAATAGACAGCGTAATATTGCGTTATACAAGGTCCCGCCCTCATAGGAAGATAGCAAATTATAGTTAGACGTCAGTTAGGGACGTACCCCCAAGTATGATACAGGAAGGATATTAAGGACACGAATAGACAGCGTAATATTGCGTTATACAAGGTCCCGCCCTCATAGGAAGATAGCAAATTAGAGTTAGACGTCAGTTAGGGACGTACCCCCAAGTATGATACAGGAAGGATATTAAGGACACGAATAGACAGCGTAATATTGCGTTATACACGGTCCCGCCCTCATAGGAAGATAGCAAATTATAGTTAGACGTCAGTTAGGGACGTACCCTCAAGTATGATACAGGAAGGATATTAAGGACACGAATAGACAGCGTAATATTGCGTTATACAAGGTCCTGCCCTCGTAGAAAGATAGCAAATTATAGTTAGACGTCAGTTAGGGACGTACCCCCAAGTATGATACAGGAAGGATATTAAGGACACGAATAGACAGCGTAATATTGCGTTATACAAGGTCCCGCCCTCGTAGAAAGATAGCAAATTATAGTTGGACGTCAGTTAGGGACGTACCCCCAAGTATGATACAGGAAGGATATTAAGGACACGAATAGACAGCGTAATATTGCGTTATACAAGGTCCCGCCCTCGTAGAAAGATAGCAAATTATAGTTAGACGTCAGTTAGGGACGTACCCCCAAGTATGATACAGGAAGGATATTAAGGACACGAATAGACAGCGTAATATTGCGTTATACAAGGTCCCGCCCTCGTAGAAAGATAGCAAATTATAGTTAGACGTCAGTTAGGGACGTACCCCCAAGTATGATACAGGAAGGATATTAAGGACACGAATAGACAGCGTAATATTGCGTTATACAAGGTCCCGCCCTCATAGGAAGATAGAAAATTATAGTTAGACGCCAGTTAGGGACGTACCCCCAAGTATGATACAGGAAGGATATTAAGGACACGAATAGACAGCGTAATATTGCGTTATACAAGGTCCCGCCCTCATAGGAAGATAGCAAATTATAGTTAGACATCAGGTTGATGCGGTATAACAAAGATAAATAATAATGACTACTTTGGACGAAGTAGCATGCACCATGGATAGGTGGCGCCCTCTATTAGCACACCTATATACTTGAACGCTTTCAGACATTTGCAAATTCTTTCCACTTTCGCAATGCAATCTCCAATCGACCCCAACCAAAAGACCCTGATTATAAACGTTGCTTTGTTCTTTGGGCAGCGACAGATTTCGCAATGTGCGCCGGGACATTCAATGCTAGTGAAATTAGATTCAGTCAATATTTGAGGACAATATCGGTTAATGAACCAATACATTTGCCAATCAGCCCCGCTGCTCGGGTTCAACTGGTGATTGACCTATTTCAAGTGGCGAGGTCTTGCACAGCTCGCCATCAATCAACTACCAAGTCCCGACTCTTGAGCGCCATTTGTTTGTAATTTGGTTTCAATGGTACTTTAAAATTAAACCCGCTGTGTTCTGCAGCCAGATTGCGTTGCAAGATGGAACGCTTGATGAGCTAATTATTTAGTTTGATAGTTCGATACTTTTGATATATCGATCATGAAATGGTAAAATGTTCCTCCGATGAGACCTTTTGAAGGGGCTTGTTCTGAGTGTCAAGTTTTGTAGTGGTTTCCAATGAGAAGAAAGAGAGCAGGTCTGCATTCGTAGATTCAGGTATTTCTTAAGAAAATTAGAAATTAAGATCAAATTGTGACATAACTGTAGCACAATGGGCACAAGACATTCAAGTTATATATAGCAGGATGGTGTAATAGTGTCAAAAAAATAACCCACTAAGAAGAAGGTTTTTGGGATGGATTTTAGGAGATACAAGACCAGTTTAGACATATTTTTATAAAAAAAATATTATAGACACAGTTGAAGGAAAACCGCAAATATGACGTCATATACGCTATGTAAACTCTTGTTTACATGTTTATTACAGAAGTCGTTATTACAGGACTATTAACTGCGTTTACGAAGACAGAACCGACCTTACTGATAAAGCATGTAAAAGTCCCCTTACACTGCGTTTGTTCAGTAAAATGCCCTCCGTTCAGAACAGAGCGACTCTGTGAGCTTGAGAAAGTTCATATGACAACAGATCTCTTGTCACGCGTTCAAAAATTAAACTCACTAATCTCTTCACCATCACTTTAAATTCTGGGAGTTTCCATTACTAACAAGACACATAAAACAAATGGTTTAAAATCAATTCCTACTTAGGTAAACAAAGAAAAATTGTATATTAGTTACCTTTATACTAAATAAATACAATTAATATATATATATATATATATATATATATATATATATAAAGACATGTATATATATATATATATATGATAAAGACAGTTCTTTTATCATTCTTAGTATTGTAATTCCTGAGGATGTTGGTAATGTCAACAAACGAAAAGCTTTGAATGTATTATTCAATAAATTATTCCTGTAATTAGTGTATATTATTTAATCTTAAAAATAATTCTAACAGGAAAACATATTTGATATTATACATATATATATATATATATATATATATATATATATATATATTTAATAAATTTAAATATTAGATAATTATTTTTCCTGAAGATGCTGATACTTTTTTATCGGCGAAAAGCTTTGAATAAATATATTCATTAAAAGTATTCTTGTGTTTGAAATATTTAAATTTATTAACTATATATACAAGAAAACATATCACCATATTTAACATATATATATATATATATATATATATATATATATATATATATATATATATATAAAGTAACACAACCTATGCGTTAAAACAGCTGTTCTACCACATAAACTATAACAAAATCAGCTGTTCATATGAAATCATATGTTATCACTTATTTATGCCAAATGGAACGAAATAACTATATTGCATACCTTGCCCTTTTTGTGAAAAGTTTTTCTCTCATATAAATTTAAAATTAATTCAATTAATACTCATTAAAAATGTATTTAATGAATTATTTGTAAAATCCGTATCAACATACGATTGAAAATTTGAAAAAGATATAAATTATATATATATATATATATATATATATATATATATATATATATATAGAGAGAGAGAGAGAGAGAGAGAGAGAGAGAGAGAGAGAGAGAGAGAACTAACAGAAGGAATTTAATTCATCTATTTCTAATAAATTGTAAAGAACGCTTCATTAATTTCCAAGCTTTCCAATACCCTCGATGTGAACCTTTCTTTTAATTCGATTCCTTACAATAGTAGTTTGTTAAGACAACTGTACATAACATCGCAAATAGCTTATTATTTAATTAGTTACTGTAAAATCTAATAAATTCAGTGAACAATTGTTTTGCGAATTGAATATCACCTAACCTAGATGTCAGTTATATGTTTAATTTTATTACTTCGGAATCTTTTTTCACAAAAAAAATTACTTTAGTTATTGCCAATCTCTTTTTATTTTACAAGTATTCATTTCATAAAATTAGCATGTCGTTACAATTAAGAAAAACAGTTTTATCAAATTTTTGAGACCCATACTGAAGTATTACAAAAACTTATAGTTGTTGTTAATAATAGGATGAAAAAAATGAGTTCTTTCTCAATTATTCTCATGATGTAGGACTTAATGAATCCTTAGCCTCGCCTCCGTTAGTGACGCTCCGTTCCTTCTTCTTCCGTGGTAAGAACTGCTACCACATGATGGTGTCTTCACATTCATATTTCAAATAAAACTTCACTACTTCTAACGGTGCCAGACTCTCTGCCGACAACTCCTTTTAATCAGACAGTACCTTTAATTCCAGTTCCGATCTCATAATCGAATCTAGCGTAACGTGACAGACGTTGCACATCCACGGAGTTACCAAACCTCCTCCTCCCATGACTGTCCTCAGCTTCCCTGATCTCCCGAACCGATACTTGATTCTATTCGGAACTTGAGGAACTACAATTCTATGTCCAACTGACGACTTACTTATCAAGGATACATTTTTATTCTTCTTGTGTCTTTCACTTCGTATATTATTTCCCCCTTCCCAATCTTCAGCTTTAATGCCTTCTATTTTGTACTCTTTTCTGTATCAGGTTGTTTTGTATCTGGTTTATAGATTTAGCCTTGTTGCGCCATTTTGTACGTCTAAGATAAATTCGCAATGTAAATATAAAATCCAAAGCTAGCAACAGTCGTTAGGAACGAATGCCTGATGAGGAGGTGTAAATAAAAGATTAACACTAGGAGATTCAACAAAGAATATAGCATTTTAAGCTTTTAAGATTCAATTAAAATATTTTACGGGGTTGGATATGGCAGTAACAAACACTGATACGAATGGTACGAGAAAGGCATCATGTTTCAGATTGTTCTCAATGGGAAAATTAGAACAAATGTAACTTCCCACTGTCCAGTCTGTATTAGAGGTTATCCCCAAATAAACCATTTTTTGAGGGTTCTAACCTAGTTTTATCTTACATCTTTCTCGTCAAGCAGGAAACTTTTAATAGATTTCATTTCTTAGTCTACACACAGAAAATGTATGTGCAATACAAAATATACGACCGAATATGTGGAATAAGTGCGTGCAGGATCTGTTGCAACGGTGCGGTAAGTCGAGCGCTCATTGCTCACAAACTACCGACTATCATTACTGCTTAAACAGTCATCTTGACATGGTAACTACTGACGATGACAATGCAGATAGAAACTATAAAACTCTGAGCTAACCAGAAATAACCAAACCGGTTTATGTCAAAATCGATTACATTTTTGAAAAGTGTGATGAAAACCTTCCTCATTTTCGTGGCAGACATCATTACACACGTTTTTCGCACTTGACGGCAATTCAAACGATGTTTTCACGACGGTCTGTACAGTCTGCTAGTAATTAGCTCGTTTCATTAGCAAAGCGCCCTCTGAAAAGTTTTTCCTTAATTGGATATCTATTATTAATACGTAGAATCCATACACAGGCACTCGCTAACATTAATCAAACTTGCGCTAGTAGATTTTCTCAAGCCTTCTATTGTATTGTTTGCCCCCGACCGCTCTGCATATTTTAATACGCGAATCAAGCTTACCATTCAGTACGCGATTGTTCCCTCACTCAACGTATATAATTAAATATTTTAATGACAAAAGTTGATAATTGAATTGTCTGATGGATAGTCATTGTCGGTCGTTCATTGCCTTTATTGCGTTTTATAATTGAAAAGGTTCGTAGAAAGATATTATTGCTGGTTTTTAATTGTTTTGATTGTCTAATGAAAGCATATTGATTAAAGATTATTTAAAATGAAATGACATTTATTGCCTTGATGCCTTAAGGATAATCGAAATCCAATTAGTTCACATGGTTTCGATGTTTTTACTAAAAGACAAGTACTAGCTTTTCCAAATTAATGGAAAAGTTATGTGTAGAAGTGAACATAGGCGTTATTTATTCTTACAAAATATTCCACTTTGCGTTCGAATGTCGGAGAAGACAGTGAGATAGTGCAGCAAGAGGTGCAGAAAACTGACTTCGTTGAAAAGAGTTCTTACAGAAAACACCGAATGCAAAGTATACATTCGAGAGTAAGAGTGAGAGGAAGGTATGTAGAGAGATTTATACATTAGTTTGTGATTTTAAAAAGTCAATAAATGTAGGTAGGGTTTATTATGGTTTGTATTTTGATGAATTAATCTTATAATATCGTCCATTTTTTTACAAAGGTCTAAGAGAGACATGATAGGGATGACTTACTAAGACCAAACTGTATTCATGGAAGGTAATGTGATCAGTATTAAGCTTCAACTGTGCATTATAAACCAATGATTTGACTCTGTAGAGCAAGGAGAGATTTGAGTGCTGGGTGACGGTAGTCAGGGTAAGACGAGAACTAAGTGCTATACGACTGTAGACAGGGCACGAACAGAGTTAGGTATTTAATGACTGTAGGCAGCGGGGAGCGAGAGATTTAAGTTACGGGCTGTAGGCAGGCAAGGAGAGAGTTGAGTGCTTGCCAAGAGTAGGCAGAACAGGGAGAGATTTAGATGCTGGAAGACTGTAGCCAGGATAAGAGGAGAACTAAGGGCTGGAAGACTATAGACAAGGCACGAATAGAGTTAGGTATATCATGACTGTAGGCAGCGCAGCGAGAGATTTAAAGCCTATAGGCAGGACAAGGAGAGAGTTGAGTACTGGTAAAGAGTAGGCAAAACAAGGAGAGAATTAGGTGCTGGAAGACTGTAGCCAGGGTAAGAGGAGAACTAAGGGCTAGAAGACTATAGACAAGGCACGAATAGAGTTAGGTATATCATGACTGTAGGCAGCGCAGCGAGAGATTTAAGGCCTATAGGAAGGGCAAGGAGAGAGTTGAGTGCTGGTCAAGAGTATGCAAAACAAGGAGAGAATGAGATGCTGGAAGACTGTAGGAAAAGAGAATTGGATGCTTCAAGACTGTATGTAGAGCAAGGAGAAATTTAGCTGCTGAACGAGTGTAGGTAAGACAGGAAGAGAGTAAGATGTATAAAGACTGTACTCAAGATAAGCGGGGAATTGGTTGCTGAACTAGTGTGGATACGACAAGGAGATGGTATGTTCTTGGACGATTCAGTTGGACGTCATTGTACAGGGCAAGAAGAGAGTTGAGTGCTTGATGACTGTAGGCCGAGCAAGAAGAAAATTACATACTGGAAGACTCTAGCCAGAGCATGAAGAGAATTGAGCCCTTCAAGACTGTATGTAGGGCAAGGAGAGAGTTGAGTGCTTGATGACTGTAGATAAGTCTAGAAGAGAGTTCGGTATAGAAAGACTGTAGCCAAGGTAAGGAAGAACTTTGGTGATGAACGATTTTGGACACGACAAGATAGTTTGGTGTTAGACGACCCTATGCAGAGTAAGGAGAGAATTAGATAATAGATAACTGTAAGTGTGGATGAAGAGAATTGAGAGTTTCACGAGCGAATATGCTAATTCACGAGTATGTAAAGCGAAGATAAAATTAGCTGCTGAATGAGTGAAGGTAAGACAGGAAGAGATTAAGATGTAGAATCACTGTAGAATGACTCAAGTGGGGAATTGATTGTTGAACGAGTGTGGACACGACAAGGAGATAGTATGGTCTTGGACGATTCAGTTCAGTGCTATAAGTTAGTATACAAGGCAAGAAGAGAATTACATACTGGAAGACTGTAGGCAGGGCATGATAATTACATGCTTCACGACTGGTATGTAGAGCAAAGAGAGATTTGGATGCTTGATAACTGTAGATAAATCAAGAAGAGAGGTAGGTAATGAAACACTGTACCCTAAGCTAGATAAGGAGGAAGTTAGGTGGTGAAAGAGTTTGAACACGAGACACGACAAGGGGATGGTATTGGACGATTCACTTGAGTGCTCAGTATACAGGACAAGAAGAGTTGAGTATTAGACGATTGTAGACAGGACTAAAAAATAGTTGGGTGCTGGACGACTATGTGAAAAGCTAATCGAGATTTGCTGAACATCTAAGACAGAGCAAGAAAGCAGTTGAAACAACTTTAATAAGAGACGCTGTACATTAAGGGGCCTTATATGTTTCAGTTCCTGCATGTTGATGATTGCCATGATGATGAAATAAAATTTTCCACAAGTTGATTGACTTTATATTCCTAAACTCACTGTAAGAGAACGTACAAATGAAAACAGACAAACAAGTACCAGAAGGTATCAAGATAACAACAAACAGGAGGGTTGAAAATAAAGCAACATAAAACTCTTTTGGATTAACTTGACACGCCACTTATCAAAACAAATCTAGCAACTGAAAGCTTTGAAACAAAAATAAAAACATCGAATGCCTGTAACGTCAAATCTATTGTTTAGCAAATAGACAATAATTCTGAAACAAAACTAACAATTTACACAAAGAGGTTACAAAACGTACTGTAACTAAATGAAAGCCTTTTAAAAAAGTAAAAAACCTTTTTGTACTATTTCCTAGTATTATACTTGACATATTCTGTATGTCAATAAATCTGAACAAAAAGGTACTAATTAGGTACAAAGGTTATACGTTACTGCACGATGACTGTAGGGAGAGCTGTTTTATAAAAAAAGCATACTCAAAGAGTCGACTCAATTCGTAAAGTTCAAAATAATTACCGCATGGGGTGAGCGGAGTAGTGCTATTTAATTAAGACGCGAAACTGTTGGAATGTCAAACTCTTTGACATTAAATGTTAATTAAGAAATAACCAAACAGAGCACACTTGGGTTGAAATATTAGTCAAAGCTTTGTGCAATCGACTTCAAAGTGTTAAACAACGGTTGTCTGGAGTGAATCTACTTGTGTAATTAGTAACGCAGACGGCGAGGATTCGTTGAGATTTATCTGCGGGCAAAACGTTCGATTCTTTTTCAGTGATTCGTCAAATTGAACGGATTTTCTAGAAACTGTTTCTATGTTTTTGTTAGCTTTGAATTTTTCTAAGGCAAGTTTGTTTTGCAACTCGAGAAAACAAAGAAAACCAAAATGTCTTTGAGTTTAATTGAGGTTGGGCTAATTAGACGCGCCTGCAAATTAGGGACGTTCCTTTGCATGGAACAACGAAAAAGAAATGTTTAAAACTATATTTTAACTTTAGTTCGAAACTGAACTTCTTAATAATAATCCTCCTTGTAAAATTCGGTCAAAAATTCATATTTTTTGGTGCTCGTTTTTAAAGTTCTTCGTTTAAAGAAGCTACAGTTTTGATCGAAACCTGTCAAACTTTTTTACTTGTTAAACCTGTTAAGATTTGTAAAGGGCTTTGAACTGAATAAGTTCTTTTCGCCCAATTTTAACGATTATAATTATATATGCTGTTCTTTTACCCAGGTACCCCAGTAATAATACACATGGTCAGGTCTTCTTTAGCCCGCCCGTTCGAGCTAAACCCCGAAATCGAAAAATATTTACATAGCTGCTGTTTCCGTAGTTCGAACTTTATTAAACGTATTTATTCCATAAATGCAGTATCACCCTACAAGTACATTTCGCCAAGAGAATAGGTTTAGCTCAGGTAAACAACCTTGGCCAGTTGGAGGTCTACCTTGGCTAGTTGGTACAGAAACTTGGAGGTCTACTTTAGGTATGTGACGTCCATGTGTAACTCATTAGGCTTCCTCCAATTCTATTCCAGGCAGTTTTATTTCCCCCCCCTCTCTCTCTCTCTCTCTCTCTCTCTCTCTCTCTCTCTCTATATATATATATATATATATATATATATATATATATATATATATATATGTATATAACTATTCTTGTTTTTAAAATATTTTCAATTTATTATATATATATATATATATATATATATATATATATATATATATATATATATATATATATATATATATATATATATATATAGGTATTCTCTGAAATTAGTTCATAATTTTCCAATGAACTTGAAATAATAATGGCGAACCATAGATAACAAAACACCATCACAGGTGTATATATTGTTCAATCAGTATCCATTCCAGATCTTCCTGGCGTGCAGTACAGGCGTTCCCCTGGGACTCGGAAATGTTGCTACTGTGAAGCATATTTAATTTAGAGTTTTAGCTTCCAGGAACCAGTAAGATCCACAAATACCGGAGAAGAACACCTAAATAACTTGATAGCGAATTATTCTACATCACGGGTATGATTTTGCAGACTTGGCAAAGATTCTCCCTTCCTTCTTGGAAGTACCACAGTATCGCCCTCTCTTCATCTTGAGTGCACACTGTACATATCTACTTCCTTAGAGTTAATTCCAAAATACGTGGCTCCAAAACACATAACTCTCCTGTACGTCTACCTCCAAAAATACATAATTCACTTGGATCTTTCCGTCCTAAAATATAAACTTTTTTAAATAGCTACGTTTTGGAATGCATAAATATTCTGAATGTTTATCCTAAGACTAGGTCTACATCTAAATAATTCTTTTAAATGAAGCATCGAAAAATACATAAATATAATTATGCTGGTTCGTTATCTCCCAAAACACACAATTCCCCTGTATGTCTATCTCCCAAAATACCTATCTCTCACTAATATTTACCTCTGAATAATCTTCAGAATGTTTACCTCCCAAAGAACATAATTCTCCACAATATTTACCTCCCAAAGCACATTATTCTCCTGGTTGTGTATCTCCCAAAAATCTTTAATTTTTATTTACCTCCCAAACTTCATAACTCTTCTGAATCTTTACCTTCCGCAGTAAATATTTTTTACAACATTTACCACCCCCAAGCTCATAATTCTTCTGAAGGATTATCTCCGAAAACAATAGTTTTACTGAATTTCACCTTACAAAGTAGATCTAAATAATGTTTCTGAACGTTCACCTCCTAAAACACAATTTTTCGAATCTTTTACCTCCCAAAACAGATATTTCTTGAATGTTTACCTCCCAGAATGGTTACCTCTCCTGAATATTTACCTCCCAAATTACAAAACTATCCTGAATGTTTTTCTCCGAAAATAGATAATTAAATAGATAAATCTTAAATCTTTACGTCAAAAAAAAAAAATAATTCGCCTGAGAGTTTAATTTTTAAAATATATAATTTTCTAAATGTTACCTCCTGCAACATATATTTCTCTGAAATGTATACTTCTCAAAATGTATATTTGTTCTGTGTTTTTATCTCCCATACTACATAACGTGCTGAATCTTTTCTTCCATAAATGTTCAGTCCCAAAAGTCCTTACATTATCCTCACTACCTAAATATTTGTATGGTGATGTTTTTTACTTTTGTTTCAGAACAAAAAGCTCACTACGTTCTAGTTATTAGAAAACGCCTCCACTGACTCTAAAATAGCTGGGTTCTTAAATAATCAAATATTAATGTTAAAAACCCCAGAAATAGGTACCCGTAACATGTCTTCATTGGTGAAAAGGAACAAATGGAAAAAGTATAGAGAAAATGGTGGGAGAAGAGGTGAAAAAGATACTCAGCGAAGTAAGGAAAGAAGCAAGAAAGAGGAGAATGGGCTGGTTAAAGATCTGAAAATGATATAAGAGCAGTTAAGTAATATAGTAATAAGTACAGTTAAGTAAAATAGATATACGAAGTTTTATTTTTAAATAAATAAAACCTCTAAACCACAAATAACATTTATTTAAACCTTATGTACATTTCGATTGCCCAGCAATCATCTTCAGAGGTATTTAAAAAATACAACTCTGAAATTGTATTTTTTAAATACCTGTGAAGATGATTGCTGGGCAATCGAAATGTCATAAGGTTTAAATAAATGTTATTTGTGGTTTAGAGGTTTTATTTATTTAAAAATAAACATTACGCCACAGTTGCTTCATACAGTTATACGAAGTTTTATTATATCGTACATAAGAACTTAAAACGCCGGCTCTTGGCACGTGTCTACCAGCTCACGTGATACGAGGGTAGTTTCACTTGCTGAAGACTAATAATACTCGTCATAACTCGTTGACGAGACTGTACAACTTCGTTTAACACACGACTGTACCGCCTCTCTCTCTGTCGTACTTGTACAGTTTTCCCGCACAATGTCAGCAATTTAATTACCTAATTAGGGTAATTAGTTAAGAGTGCTACCCTCTCTGTCGCCCCGCTCCCACTGTCACAATATCATGGTCGGATCCACAAACACTGCGCGCGAACACTGGTACAATGAACGAGCGACTTTCGC
>JBAIZL010000004.1:148972231-149047231 GCA_036971475.1 Prosapia bicincta | reverse complement strand
GAATTTTATATTAGTTAATTTGACTAAATTAAGATAAAAGTTATGATAACTTGTTGCATGTATTTTATTTTCTTCTTTATCTTTTTAAAATTTAGTTAATTTTTTATTTATGTTATTTATTTTAATTTTTTTAAGAACCTCAATTTTTATATTAATTTTTTGATATATATATATATATTTATATATATTCCCATTTTAGTATATGTAAATATTTAGCTAATTCTAAATGTAATTTATATATTTCGTGTGTTAGTTTGTGTTGTTTCTTATATATTTCATTGACTTCTTTATCCATAATTTCTCAGCTTGTGAATTAGTTTTTTTTGCAGCTCTGCTATTATTTTTTATTTTAATCCTAGCATATTTTGGTATAATTTTCAACTGCTTACATTTTTTATTGAAGAATATATTAGCCTACAGTTAATATTCATAAGTTGAATTTTCTTTTTTTGAAATAAATTTATTTATGTATGTATATATATATATATATATATATATATATATATATATATATATATATTATTTTTAACAATGTTAAGGAATAAAGGCATAACAGTTGATAGCGGTCAAATTGTGGTTAATAGATGGGGAGGGGGCGCAGTACATTTACGTGGGTAGGGGCGGCATATTTACCAACGCAGCTCTCACTGCACATGTGTTGTTATGACTCCCCTTGTATCTTCTACAAAGAGATTTTTTGTGGTTACCGTAATCATATATAGATATGATTCACAATCCTCATTCATATTAATCATTTAGGCCTATCTCTTAAACAATTTCTACACATAGCAAAATCACGTAACACTGTGTGACTGAAATTACTGTTGCCGTCCGCAACCATGCGGTGAATCTGTGAGGCAAAAGAACAAGCCGCAACACACAATGGTCGAGCACGGATCGGCGCCGAAGTTGAAGGACTTGACACTCCACGGTGAGCACTCTCTGCTCGAGTGGATTCACTTTGTACGTTTAGCTTCCGTCCTGACCAATCCCCGCAAGTGGCTTTCAAATGGCCACGGCTAATTTACTGTAAACTGAATGAGTGACACTGATTTGTATAACTTTCGTTACAATGAAACCTTTGCTACGTAGCCTACTTGTTAGGCTAACGAGGAGCGGAAAGCAAATAAAATTTGGAATTGTCGAACTGGGTAGCACTAGTCAAACTATACCCTTGAGGTGCTTTGACAGTGGCAATGGTTTTAAACGAAATCAACTTAGTCTGTGCTGGAGTTGGTAAGAAGTATCCTGAGCCTCCATAAAGATATGTAACCTAGGTAGTGTGAGGTGTACGATGTGTACTTGTTGTGGTGTTGTAGTGTCTAACCTTAGGGACATAGGAAAAGGAACGATTGTGTCCCGGATCTACCCGTCTAAGTAATGAACCAAAATGTTGAATGCTTTTGTGGCCTGTGCATCCAAAAGACACAGCTATTAGCCCTGTAAGAATGACACTTCTTTAATGCCCGGAGCAAAAAGTCGTATGACCTTACCCCTATCTGCATTTCTATACTTCATAGGGGATAAAAATGAAATATACTAACCGCCTTAAAGCACAAAGGAATGTTTTGGATCGCAAAAACGTTATGATGATACTATGAAGTCTAAGCAACTGATGGGTAATTGAATAGAGACGTTCACCACACCCCTGATCCTGTGAAATACTACCGCTATTATCCTTAGGGAGGTAAGATTATTAAGCTGTTACTACTAACCCCAAAAATGACAAAAAAAATATGTCATTATAGTTATATTAATAAATACATAGAGTAATAACATAATATATCTTAATATACGAGCATAATACAGGGCGTTCAAAAAGTACCACCCTAGTCGCCTCGAATCCTCTACTTCACAGAACAAACAAGTCTCTTCGCTCGAAAACTTGGGTTATGGTAAAATATTCATAACATTTTACTTATCTGTCTTATTTTATTAAATATATTAATTACCCTATTATTATTTGATTTTATCTTCTCTTGAGCTACTAGCTTTTCAAGCAGTACTAACCTAAAACCTAACCTAACCTAAAACCTAACCTAACCTAAAACCTAACCTAACCTAAAACCACCAATAGTTCGGTTAAGGTCCGAGTTAATAATGGGACACATCTTCCAAATCGGCCGTCCTCAATAAAAAAAAAGGAAATGCTACTATAGACAAGGGTACAATTATTTTAGTTATATATTTATTACATTAGTAGAAGCTGTTGTTGAATCCATAGTTCAATTTGATTATGCTAAATTTTGAATTAATGGTTGCTATAGATTGGTTACCAAACGATACAGTATAACTTATATTATTCTGCTAAAATATAATATTTTTGTAATTACTATTTTCTATTAACATATGATTGCAATAGCAATAAAATGTTTTTATCGAGACATTTATTTTTTTAATAAATCCTCGTATTTTTAAAATTTGAAACAAAAACTACCTTCCAATGGAAAAATACTTATTTAAAGGAGTAAAAAAATAGCGAAATCCGCAGTATATGTTATTTACCTTTCTCCTAATTTTTCTCGTTCTCCATTTGTATAGACAAGGCTGTTGTTTCAAGTAACCTATTTAATAGCGTACAATACAAATATTGCCAAAAACCCCAGTAACACAAAAATAATAAACAAATTACCTGAAAGGTTATTGCAAATTACCTGAAATTAAACCCTTATGTACATTTTGGTGAACATGTCATCCTCATCTACTTCAAAATTACAATCTAAAATGCATTAATTTACAAACTATACTGAAAATTTTCAGTAAATAAAATAGTCAGTCTAGTTTGAAAATTATTCTATTTTAAATTGTAGTTTTGAAATATATGATGATGACATGTTCACCGAAATGTACAACAGAGTTAAATCTTAGGTAACATGTAATATTAGTTATGTTTGAGTTATTGGCGTTTTGGCCATTATTTTTATTGTAATAATGTATATTGTAAAACTGTACTCTTGATGTTGTATATAAACTTTTTATGTTTACTCCCGCAAGGTTTCCACCCCTGATTATTAAAATTAAAAGAGTATTTTCGGCAAATCATAGGAGGTTCAATGTCAAGATGCGTAGGCGCCTCTCTATCACCCCGACAGGGAAGCGGTCTAACTTGGGTAAACGACCCTTCCCAATTGATGCCTTTAATACCCTTTATTATTTACCCTTATTGTAATTTTCTCTTATTACCAATAACTAAAGGTCATTACGCCCTTCCCTTAGTCTTACTTAAGTCTATTTACACTTCCACACTTTTCTTCCAAAGGCTGTAACGGGTATGGAATTCTATCATCCGATATCCCCCCTCGGAGTTTCATAAACCTACACTGACACACTTTCCCTTCAGCTATAGTCACAATAGTTGCAACCCTAAAAAATGCAAATCCCCGTTGCTTTAGTTTTCGAAATCACCATATTTTAGATAAGAGCAATTCAAATCATGCATATTTCTTATCTCAGCGATGTTTGAAAAACATGAAGGAAAGCTACTTGATCATAATCAAAGCTAAACGCTGCCTCCCTCATCTCTGGAGGTAAGATAGTAACTCCCTGGTGCCATTATTCACGTCTCCCTCAAGACAGATTGACCGATTTGACGTTTGTCTGTATAACCGTATTTCCGCTTAGTATGACTTCTACGTAACTCTATAGAGTTTGATTTGGTTTTAGGTCACAAATCATGTAGCTTTGGGTTGCTTATGTAGAAAATACACTATATACGCAATAAACAAAGAATTTAGAGGTAAAGAATATCAAATTTTAAAAACCACTAAGCCCCTAAACTGACAACGCCAGGTTAGAGCTTCGTCCCCGATAATCCAGTCCTAATGGGAAGCCCTAGACTTCTGGGTACCATCCAGAGGCGGTTGCAGAACTCACGAATAAATCTCCTAAAGGAAAGCTTTGAACACGTTCTGGACTAGGTCCAAAGGTAGTCGCAGAAGACACGAATAAATCTCCTAAAGGGAAGCTTTGAACAGATTCTGGACTCGATCTAGAGGCGGTCGCAAAAGAGAAGAGCCCATCTCCTAAAGGGAGGCCTGACACGTTCTAGACTCGACCCAGAGGTTGTCGCAGAAGACACAAATCAATCTTTACAAATGGAAGGCTATACACTCTCCAAAAGCCAGACATTTCTGTCTGTATAAGTAACGGATGTGTCAGATAAAATAACGCGTAATATTGTGAGATGGCACGTGACCCACAATGAAAGTCGACTCGAGATGTGGTTTAACACGTGATGATGGATCACGTTAATGGCGAATAGAATTTCACATTTGAAGACATTACAGAAAAGGTTCTATGAAGCTGGGATGCGCGCTCACATAGGGGAACGAGGATAAGTGGACTGAACCCGCCTACTGACGAGAGGTGTGCATCCTCAGTTAGGTGTACCAGCAAGTAGACCGACGTGACATGTACGTACTGAACTACGTCATTGTTTTTCTGTAGAATATTTAGTACTTATACATTTTTACCTATTTTATGCTCGAACCAAGTTTATCACTGTAGGATTGCAAGATTATCAGTTGAAGCCTGTATACATTCTTCTTTCTTTGTTCTATGTTTTCTTCTATATTTCTTCTTTTTGTGTGCAATTGGGGTTGTATGTATCGTAGGTAATTCTCACCAGCCTCTTCTGTTTTTTTTCGGTTTTCTTCCTGTTCCACCACTTTTGTACTCTGTAGCTCATGTTATTCTGTACCGTCCCCTATGGTGCTTTTGATTCATAGTAATTATCGACCATATTGTCTTTTCTATTGGTTTTATTTACGGTCGTATTACCGGTATTCTGACGTTACTGCCCTTAGCTCATGTTCATTTTCGTCGCTGACGTAACGTTAAATTTCCTACACAACTAACGCGCGCGCGCGCGCGCGCGTGTGTGTGTGTGTGTGTATGTGTGGTTAAATAAACACATCTATAAACAAGAATATTGTATTTTCTTTTAGTTTATACATTTCAATTGTATTTTCAAGCTGAAGCATTTCGCTGATGAACAGTACCAGCATTTTCAAAACTTATTTAGTACTGTGACTACATTAGGACTGTGACTACATTAGGACTGGGACTACATTAGGACTGGGACTGCATTAGGACTGGGACTACATTAGGACTGTGACTACATTAGGACTGTGACTACATTAGGACTGGGACTACATTAGGACTGGGACTACATTAGGACTGTGACTACATTAGGACTGGGACTACATTAGGACTGGGACTACATTAGGACTGGGACTACATTAGGACTGTGACTACATTAGGACTGTGACTACATTAGGACTGGGACTACATTAGGACTGTGACTACATTAGGACTGGGACTACATTAGGACTGGGACTACATTAGGACTGGGACTACATTAGGACTGGGACTACATTAGGACTGGGGCTACATTAGGACTGGGACTACATTAGGACTGTGACTACATTAGGACTGGGACTACATTAGGACTGTCTAATGTATTCTAATTAATTTTGTTAATAAAACAGATATATATATATATATATATATATATTGTGTAAATATAAGTACGTTTAAAATAAGTTATTATTTACTACGGGTTGATAATCGTAGAAAGGAATTATGTACTCCAAACAGGTGTTTTGGCACCGTAAGACCGTCCCTCGGTCGCCTTAAACTTCAACATTGTTGCAGGCATAGAAAATAGCTTTATTTTCCCCCTCATAAAAGAATTCACTGTATTCCAGGTGTATTATTACTGAAAGGGAGTAAAACCATAAGAAAACTGACACAGTTTTTCCGCTTTCCCAAACAACCAAAACGCTTTGGAACGTTCACAGAAAGCGTCACGTTTATGTCTGTTTGTCCATTACAACAGGATAATCAGACAAACATGTACTTGTCGCAGCTGTAACCATCGGTGTCATTCGCAAATAAACATTTGGCGAGCTTTTATTTCGTAAATTAAGGGCTTACAGGGCGCGGCGAAATGACTGAGTTGGATCAGCGGTCATAGGCGGTACATCACTGTTGCATTAGGCTTAGGCGTGTGTCCTCTGAAAAACCAGATATCTCCATTAGGGCACAATTAGGGAACGGATGGTGCCTGGATTACAATGTGTCAACGCTATTCGGGGGAGGGGGAGCGCAAACATACAGTGTGTTACACAACTGGCTGCACTCAAGGGAAGAAAACATTCCAGATTTTGTTAGGTAGATGCGGTCATTCAAATGGGAAAATTTTACAAAATTTCCATCCGGACGTGAACAAGAACACTGTCAAAAATTAATCCACAAAACTTCAACAATGTCACTATCTGTGAAGTTACATTTTAAAATTTTCCTCTATTTTCTTCATATAGCATATAGTAGATAAAGTATACCAGGTTATTTTAACTGTTACATTTTTCACTTTTAATTTTAAGTCGTTAGAATCAGTGTTAATATTCCCCCATAAATGGTATTTTTAAAAATTTTTTCTATTAGTTCATACTCTCCTCATACTATATATATATATAAATATCACAATATGTATTCTTGTGTATTAATAAAGAACTAAATCAAAATACAAATACAAGAATTATAATTGAATTTACAATTCTTGTATTTGTATTTTGACTTAGTTCTTTATATATATATATATATATATATATATATATATATATATATATATATATACATACATATATATATATATATATATATATATATATATATATATATATATATATATATATATAAACAACATAGGTTATTCAAATACAAGAACATTTATTAATTTATATCCAAAGCTTTTCGTTGGCAAACAGTACCAACATCATCAGGAATGAAAATTACAATAATTTGAAAATTATTATAATTTTCATTCCTGATGATATTGGTACTGTTTGCTAACGAAAAGCTTTGGATATAAATTAATAAATATTCTTGTATTTGAATAGCCTATGTTGTTTTAAATTATTAAACAAGAAAACGTATTTTATATATATGTATATATATTGTAAAATTTTCAATCGTTAATAAAACACTTCTTATTCATACATTCAAGTTTTAATAAGTTTTATTTTACATTAATATTAGTAGTGGATAACTCTTGATGTTATTAAAGTTTTTTTCAAATATTAATTCATTAATTAAATTTAATAATGAATTAATTTTATTTATAATGGAGAAAACTCTATACAAAAGGTACGCAATATAGTTATTTCGTTCCGTTTGGCGGCTTAAACTAAGTGATAACATATGATTTCATAAAACAGCTGAATTTATGTTATAGGTAATGTGGTATTACAGCTGTTTTACTTCATAGGTAATGTTACTTTTCTATATTAAGTGTAATTATTTAATAAAAAGTAACTTATATGAATTTTTCTTTGTTGGTCTAAGTAGGTACCCTATCGACTAGAAAATTTTTGTTTACATTACTTGTGTACCTATTCATTTTTCACTCACTTTCCAGATGTTATAGTAACAGATTTATCTCCATTTATTTAATAAAACATAACTAAAACGTTTCTATAAACTAAGATCAGACAGAAGTTCGTTAGTGAGCTATATCTTTGTATTCCACTAAATTACAGCAACACGAGGTTCCTTTTACTAAAACAGAGCAATAAGAGGGTTCCTTTTACTAAAACAGAGCAATAAGAGGGTTCCTTTTACTAAAATAGAGCAATAAGAGGGTTCCTTTTACTAAAATAGAGCAATAAGAGGGTTCATTTTACTAAAATAGAGCAATAAGAGGGTTCATTTTACTAAAATAGAGCAATAAGAGGGTTCCTTTTACTAAAATAGAGCAATAAGAGGGTTCCTTTTACTAAAATAGAGCAATAAGAGGGTTCCTTTACTAAAATAGAGCAACAAGAGGGTTCCTTTTACTAAAATAGAGCAATAAGAGGGTTCCTTTTACTAAAATAGAGCAAAAAGAGGGTTCCTTTTACTAAAATAGAGCAATAAGAGGGTTCCTTTTCCTAAAATAGAGCAATAAGAGGGTTCCTTTTACTAAAATAGAGCAATAAGAGGGTTCCTTTTACTAAAATAGAGCAATAAGAGGGTTCCTTTCACTAAAATAGAGCAATCAGAGGGTTCCTTTTACTAAAATAGAGCAATAAGAGGGTTCCTTTTACTAAAATAGAGCAATAAGAGGGTTCCTTTTACTAAAATAGAGCAATAAGAGGGTTCCTTTTACTAAAATAGAGCAATAAGAGGGTTCCTTTTACTAAAATAGAGCAATAAGAGGGTTCCTTTTACTAAAATAGAGCAATAAGAGGGTTCCTTTTACTAAAATAGAGCAATAAGAGGGTTCCTTTTACTAAAATAGAGCAATAAGAGGGTTCCTTTTACTAAAATAGAGCAATAAGAGAGTTCCTTTTACTAAAATAGAGCAATAAGAGGGTTCCTTTTACTAAAATAGAGCAATAAGAGGGTACCTTTTACTAAAATAGAGCAATAAGAGGGTTCCTTTTACTAGAATAGAGCAATAAGTGGGTTCCTTTTACTAAAATAGAGCAATAAGAGGGTTCCTTTTACTAAAATAGAGCAATAAGAGGGTTCCTTTTACTAAAATAGAGCAATAAGAGGGTACCTTTTACTAAAATAGAGCAATAAGAGGGTTCCTTTTACTAGAATAGAGCAATAAGAGGGTTCCTTTTACTAAAATAAAGCAATAAGAGGGTTCCTTTTACTAAAATAATGGAATAAGAGGGTTCCTTTCACGAAAATAAAAAAAATCTCACAAGGCAGGCGAGGAAAGACTGACAGATGAACTTTAAACACTCTTACGTTTGATGTTACATATTTTTGCTAACTTTTTTTGAAGGGACGGAGATAATATGTTAAACGTTTTAAGTAAATATAATAACAGATAACAAAATTCTTAATAATAAATCATTAAAAAATTTTTTTTTTTAATATTATTTTGCAAAGCCTTAGATTTCTTTCCGAGCAAAACCTATAGTTAGTCGTGACACAAGAAATAGCTATTTCAAAAAGACTTTAGTTTATTGAAATAATGCAAACAACATATTACTTTTGGTAAGTTTATAAATACAAAAAAAAATGTATTTGTTTGCTTAGTTTCTAAAACTTAACAAGTAATATAAACAAAAGTTAGTTCCTACACGGGTCAAATTTTTTGTTAGTCAATTTTTATTAAATAATTACAAAAAATAAATAAATAAAAAATAACATAACCAAGCGTTAAAACAGCTGTTCTACAACATAACCTATAATTAAATCAGCTATTTCATGAAATCATATGTTATCACTTATTTTAAACGAAATGTGGCAAAATAATTACATTGCATACCTTGCCCTTTTTGTAAAAAAAATTTCTCCCAAAAAAATTAAAATTCATTCATTTTAAATTTAATTATTGAAGTAATATTTGAAAAAAACTGTATTACACATTAAGAGTCATCCATTACAAGTATTAAAAATTGCTATTTTAACTTTAGTAAATGAGTACAAAGTGTTTTATTAACAATTGAAAATTTAAACAAGATATATAAATAAATAAGTTAGAATCTTTTCTTGAACTGTTGTTGGGTTCATCTCGTCAGTGCTAGATGAGATTCTAGCGAAACGTCGGAACTGCGATTTTGTGCACTTCAGAATGAACGGATGTACTCCAGATAATAACTGTTCATCATATTTTTCTATCCGTGAAGGAATACGTATCAGTATATATATATATATATATATATATATATATATATATATATATATATATATATATATATATATACACCTCTGTTATAATCTAAAAATTTTCGAATAAATTTATTATAAAAAATTTTCATTTTATTTGGTTTTGCAGTCATAGATTATAATATATTTCCAAAGATATAAAATTATCCTGTAATAGATTAGGCAATATTAAAGTATTTCAATGCTTAACATTGTGTGTACATTAAACATTTATTCCCCTTACAGGACTACAAGCTGCCACAGCGCTACGGTCCACCGACTGCAGCAAAGCGATCAGACCGCAAACACCGGATCTGTCGCAACGCATCGCCGGTCCGCCCGGAAGTCTCTGCTTATGCATTTCCAATCTGAAACTCAACGACCGGTACGTTCTGGATACGCAAAGACAACTGTTCAAAATGTATCCACCAATCGTGTTCCTCCAATCCTGCAGAAGGTTTCATCGAATGACGGGGTAGAGTTTCGGAGGCCTGATGGAGAGATACAAGAATATCCGCAGCCGGGTAGGCCAACCATCATATATGGTTTAAGCAATTTTGAAAACAGCTGATCCTTAACTTGTATTTAATATAACCGACGAACCGTTGTCACAGCTGATGTGTTTAAAGGACAAATAAGGTTCAATTTATTTTTTGGAATATTAGGCACTTTTTTATTATATTTCGGTTTTCTTGTTCATTTAATTATACAACATACACTTGTCCACAACGTAGTGTGGACCTAAATGTACCCAACTTGGTGGTATATCTACACAACTGGTATGTATCAACACAACTTAGCGTATACCTACAAAACCTGGTGTATATCGACAAAACTTGTATATCTACACAACCTTTTGTATATCTACACAACTGGTATGTACGTACATTTCTTCGTAAATATCTACACAACTTGGTGTATATCTACACAACCTTTTGTATATCTACACAACTGGTGTGTACGTACATTTCTTCGTAAATATCTACACAACTTGGTTTATATCTACACAACTTGGTGTATATCTACACAATTTAACGTAGATTAATCACTGATAAGGACAACAAGGCTGACGAAACATGTATTCCGAATTGAAATGTACTGAGAAACGTTGTATAACAGTGTATAATTCTTGAATATTTAACCTCACTAGTCTCTAACTTAATTCACGTTTTTATTTGTGAAAAATAGCTAAACAGCTGATGAGATAGTCAAATAGGATTATTTATCTAAAGGACGACGTTTCGACAACTGTTTTCTTGTCAAGCTTACTTAATTACAAAGAAAAGCGTAGTCTTTACATTCAACACTGAGATGGGGAGGAAAAATATAATTCATTCTACACCTAACTAAAACATCACTTAGGCGTTGATCACCCTGCCTGTATGCTTTAACACAGTTCTTAAGACAAAGATATTACTGGACAAAGGAAGGTCACTAGATTAATAACTCGACGGGATTTTAGTATTCAAGAGTAGAAGGAATGATATTTTACCTTCTCGTATAAGTACAGTGACCATGCGTAACGGATAAATCGGGACAGTTTCGATGTTTAAAGTTGTATCCTAGAGTCCCGTAAAGCAGTAAAGAGTAAAGTAATATATTTGTGTCGAATTTTAAGCGCATTTCAACTTTGACTAATGCTTACAATACTTTGTCTAAGCTGTGTAGGAATAAAGTATTCTTAAATGAAGTATCGAAAATACAGTAAATTACCAAATATAAAATTTTATAAATAAATCACATTAAACAGATCATGTGTACTGTAAACAATTTTGATTCAGTA
This sequence comes from Prosapia bicincta, assembly GCA_036971475.1. Lineage (NCBI taxonomy): Eukaryota > Metazoa > Arthropoda > Insecta > Hemiptera > Cercopidae > Prosapia > Prosapia bicincta. The sequence goes on along the minus strand of JBAIZL010000004.1, from coordinate 149,035,800 downwards.
ATAGACATAGAAAGTTTTAGTGTATTCATATTATAATATTTGATATGGTACAATTCTAATAAATCTATTGCTTTTGAACTTTCTGAATTACGTTTTTCTTACATTCTGCTGCATTTAAAGGTTTGTTGTCCCCATTTCGGCTAGTAAATATATGGTCACCGTTCATACAAGTAATATAAGTGTTCGATGTAAGAACTAAATTTTGTATAGTAAGACAGACTTGATGAGGACAACAAAATGGTTGTAGAAACATCCTTTTTAAAATTAATAACTTCACTTATAGACCCGTTTAGAAAAATCTAACTTATGTTTGAGGGTATTACTCAAAATAAAATATTCACTGTATTTACTCAATTTACTGCCATAAGGTGTTTTTTTCATAAAGCCAGCCATATATTGATAATATATAGCCTATATATATATATATATATATATATATATATATATATATATATATAAAGAACTAAGTCAAAATACAAATACAAGAATTATAATTGAATTTACAATTCAAAGCTTTTCGTTGGCTAACAGTACCAACATCATCAGGAATATTAAACGAATATATTTGTTCTTTATTAATACACAAAAATACATATTGCGACATTTATATGATATATATATTAATAGTAGCTTTTTTATATTACCGCCAAACCTCGATCTCTGTAAATGTAAATTATAATAGTAAATAGTTTTAACGATCGTCACGAGCCGGTAGCGGACCGATATGAAACAGCTGTTTTGGGCGAAACGTATATTTTCCCGTCCCTTAACGAAATTAAAAGAATCAAGTTAAGGAAAGTGAGTCGTCTAGTTGCATTCTGATAGTGAGAGTCAACGAGGACAGGTCCTTGGCGTCTTCCTGGTGACCGAAGGAGAACATTCCCCGGCATGCCATCTTCCTGAGGGATTTAATGAGGTAACATAGAGATCAATATCTACCATTATCTAACGTTAAATATATACCGTCTATTTACCAATTGTAAAGACAACCTGTAATACGTAAATGATCAAAATATATTTCTATTGTATTGGTTTATATAAAACTAATATGAGCCCACAGTCCATGACCCGTGGAGGATTATTTGTCGTAATTCATTATTCTAAATTCTACTTCAATCTTAATATTAATAATTTCGTTTTCTTGAATCCTCCAGTGGCGGTGTGCTAACAATATATATATATATATATATATATATATATATATATATATATATATATATATATATATATATATATATAGTGAAATACAGTGGAATTGCGAAAGACAAATTCAGAAAAACAATATTTCCAGTGTCAGATCCTAGTGAAATTTAAAAAAAAATGTCCAAATGTCTGTTTACTCTTTATTAAATTTCATATATTTTATTAGATTCTCTTTATCGTATTTATTTCTATTTAAGTCGAATAATTACCATAATATATACTTTTTGTTTACACTTACTAAATCACCTGAGTCAGTAACTCAGAATGTAAGAGTCATCATACTTTCAGAGGTGATGAATAGCCAATAATTATTGATGTCAGCAACTATTTACTAAACTAAATCCACAAATCCCGATTTGCAACAAACAGGCTCTTCACAAAAATGTTGACTTAACAAAGCAAATGTACCGAGAACAATTAGCGAAGTAACACTGGCATTACTGTACAGGGAACCGATATTGTACCCGCCTCCGCGAGCACTGCAACTCGTTAAATTAAAACATAATTGTACGAAACATAAATCCTTTTGATTATTTCTGAGAGCTGCGACTATAACTACAATTAGCGCTGGCGACTCCGAACACGTCGACTTGATTGCGTCGGGGATGAGGGGCATAAACTATATATAATTAGATTCACTTTCGTCGACTAATTTAAACACATAATTGGAAAACCTTGTCATGGTGGTAATTTATTAAGGAGAAACAACAGAGCCGTAAGGAATACAGAGGTCATTGTTTTTTTCTAGAAGGATAAACTTTGTATGGGGCAGCATTGTGGACACACCCATCGAGGGCATTACAGTGGAAAAATGGTCGATCCGCTCATGAGTTGTCTCAGAGACTGCATGATTGGCAAGTCTAGAGAGAGAGAGTGGTCACTCTTAACTCCTTACCACGTCACAACTCTTAAGGCCTCAGATGAAATGATGACTGATTTTGTTCTGTTTCCCAACCACGTCGCCACTCCCTAATTCACAGCAGGTGACCAACTTTAACCTAACCTACCAAATTTAATCTAGCCTAACTTAACCTAGCTCCTTACCTTACCTAACCTAAAGGTGAGGGATATCCTTAACCGATAAGTGCTTAACTTTAACCTAACCTTGATTACAAGAAGATCACTTTGAGGCTGGCTGGTGAAGTGATAAATTCTTTCAGGACACTCCAAGTAACAAGAAATGGGCGATAACAGGCAAGCTACAAAAAAGAAAGAAGATGGGTGTACCAAATTTAGGTGATTTAAAGGGTAGGAGATTGGCCAACTAAGAAAAGATTAGTTTACTAAAAGTAGGAAATTGGCTTAAAGTACATTTGATATTCTAAAAGCGGAAAACTGGCCTACTAAAAGTAAAAAATTGACCTTTTAAAAGTAAGATATTGGATATACAATAAGTAGGAGATTGTCTTACAATAATATGCGATTGGTTTACAAAAATAGGAGGTAAGACTTACTAAAGTAGGAGATTATCTTGCTATAAGTAAGACATTGACTCATTAAATGTAGGAGATTGATTTACAAGTATTAGATTGGTTTAAAAAAATATTAGATGAGTTTTCAAAAGTAGGAGATTGACTTGCTAAATTTAAGAAAATGATTTATTAAAAAATGGTAGATTAGATTACAAAAAGTAATAGATTGGCTTAATAAGTATGCGATCGGTTTACAGAAGGAGGAAATTGGCTTGCTAAAACTAAGAGCTTGACTTTTTAAAAGTAGGAGATTGATTTACAGCAGGTAGTAAATTGGCCTAAAAAGTATGAGATTGGTTTACAAAAGTAGGAGATAAGATTTACTAAAAGTAGGAGTTTGGTTTACAAAAGTAAGGAGATTGGTTTGCAACCAGTAGTAGATTGGCTTGAAAAGTGTGAGATTGGTATACAAAAGTAGGAGATTGAATTAAAGTATATTGAACATTCTATAATCAGGAAACTGACTTACTAAAAGTAAGAGATTGGCTTTTTGAAAGTAAGAGATAACAATTAGTAGAATAACTTTAAATGTGTAAGATTGGTTTATAAAAGATAAAACTTACTTAGCAGGAGATTAGCTAACTAAAAAAAAAAGATTGTCAATTTAATGAAAAATAATAATGATAGATTTTAAAGGCCACTTACAGAATAGTCCATGTACAGGATGACCATCCAATGTCCAATGGGAAGCCCAAGAGGTAAATTTAAGGATAAGATTAGAATGAACCAGTAACGGAGTGAGAAACAGTGAGAGGTCCAAGGCTTAGAGGTTTAAGCGGCTAAAGGAATGGCAGTGTGGAAAGTGAAGAAGGAACTCTGGAGAACGAAAGTAGGGTCAGGTGAGGATGCCACTTGGCAAATAGATCGTGGGCTAAGACAAAGAACTAGAGAAGAGACTTGACAGTTGGGTTGCCAATGGAGAGCCTGCGTATGAGAAATCAAAAAAATACCTAGACACCACAGGAATGAATCGTTATTAGGTTGGTTTGTTTTTACGGATTGCTATGTTTATTTAGGATTTTTAACTTTACAAGAAGCGTAAACTGAATTTCAGGATCTAGCAATCAATTTATTACTAAGAGTAATCAGAGTCATACATAAATAAGGTGTAAGAGAGGTGTAGACGACCGTAGATATAAAGTGACCGGCATTTGGACGAAATGGGCACTGCAATTTTGTATCAAATGCAGTCGTTAAAAGCGGTCAAGACTTCGCCTGCCACCCACTTCTATTCAAGAATCGACTATCGAATCAGACGTCCAAAGGACTTTAAAGAATGAACCCACGGAAAGCACATGTAATATTTAACCTCGGGCAATCTCTTGTAAGAGCTTTTTGAGAGCATTGCTCCCCTCCATTCCCCCTTTCACTTATCTTGCATTAGTTACTATTGGCGGTCTACAACATACATATATATACATTAGCTCTTAGATGTACTATCTTAACTAAAAACATTAAATCGGATTACTTTTTATAGATGTATTTACGAACTTAATCTCTTTGTGAGCGTTTGCAGTTTTAGAAATAAGCAAATATTAACTTTTCTAAAAGTTTTAAAAACTTTCAGAGATAAATATTTCGATCAAAATATCTTTAAAAAGGTAAATAGTGAATTACAGTAAAAACGCCCTTGCAATTATACTATTATATGCACTTACCGCATAGCGATTTCTTCGCTTTACAAAAATAGTGGACATAACAGTTAATCGCTCGTTCTGTTATTGGGATTAGGTTAAGTATTGTGACTGGTTCGGGAGAGTTGTATGGCCGAATTGGAACAGTTACCTTCCAAGAGTAGAGATGCGTCTTATTACACACACAAATCTTATGTCCATCTTATACCATCTAGCTTTAGTGAGTTAGGAAGGGTTTTGAAGACCAAGTCATTCCTTTACTTAGACGAGACTCTGTGTAGGTGATGCTATAATATCTCTCCAACGTCCTTACCTAGATATTTTATATCCATACCAGGAATAAGGATTCCTGCCTATACATCCTTTAGGGACCAGTTATTTATTCCTTACACACAAGAGTTTACTACCGTGTTATCAATATTTTTATTTATATGGTGAAACTAGTTAGGACTACAGATGGACACCTAAATATTTCTATTTACTCATAGGTACATTTATTTCCAAAGTTCTACTCCTACTGAAGCAATTTTTTAGTTACAAAAGTAACAATAACTGCATGTTAATACCCACTTCTGACCGTTAGCTCGCTTCTTTTGTCTCCATCACTTTTACCTTGCCCTTTCTTTAAAATACGTTGCAAAGACTCATTAAGTACTAAATATTTACAAACTTGTTCTACTTAGGGATGGACGATCCAGCGTCTATAACGGATCGGTGATTTTAATGCTTGCGCCAGGCTTGGATCAGTGACTTTTACCAGTGACTTTACTAAGAGTGACAAAGTATACTGAGACAGCTCTGTACGTGCCAATACCAGATAGGCATACCGTACTGATGACATGATTCCACAACTAGCTTTTTTTATTTTTTATCAGGCTCATTTTATTTAAAATTAAATTTCTACCGATATTAAGAACGAATTACCGAGTGCGAAATTGCGTTTACTCTACACAATTATCAGGTCATTGTCGTGAAACTGGCACAAATAGTTCACTCACACTCGACGTAAATTAGTAGAACCAGTGGTAGTCGTGATAAAATATCAATAACTTTTCAGCTAATGACGGCGACGTTTTGCCCAATCACAACAGAGATAACCCAACCCTTCGGTCAACGACACTCTACGATGATCGGTGCCGTGACTCGAGCGGTGAAACCAGAGCCAGTGACAGCGACAAACCATCCAACACCCGTGATAAAATATCAGTAACTTTTCAGCTAGTGACCGCGACGTTTTGCCCAATCACAACAGAGACAAACACCCACCCCATTCAGTCAACGACACTCCACGATTATCGGCGCCGTGAGCCGAGCGGTGAGACCAGAGCCAGTGACAGCGACAAATCATCCAATGACAGCCGTGGTAAAATAACAGTATCGTTTAACCAGCGACTGCGACGTTTACCCAATCATCACAGAGACAAGCTCCGATCAATCCATCTGGAACTGGCATTTTCCATATTTTGACAAATATTTGAACAAATATCAGTGACAAGTCACCATAACAGATAATATCCACCATCTCAACATCTACTTTGTATTCTATTTACAATTAACTATTTTTAGTGCCCATACCACATCTGACTCTTTTACTTAAAGTGGCTATATGTGGTCGCCATATAATAATTTAAGTAAAAATTAACCCTCTTTGCTTTGATGGGAAGGTAGGGTCTCGCGTGGGTAGGGCTGCTTCCCTGAAGTAGATGTACTCTCTACTGGGGTAGAAGACAGTAACTGTTATTGTTATCCGGTTACAAAATGAAAACTTTTAAATACACAGGTAGCCTCACAGGAAAATATACACGTATACACGCTTCATTCAGTCAGAGACACATTATAAATTTTTCCAGTCATATGTGCTGACACGGCATACAGATCGCCACAAGTGGACATCGGAGACTGCAACGTAGACTCCCCACCGTCCGTCTCAAGTGTTACTTATATCGAAGTCCAAAGTACTTCTTTGTATTTAACTAGACGCAATACAAAAAAGTATTTCCAACCAAAGAAGAAGTTAATACAAATTGTTTAATAACTTGTGAAACGGCATGTTCTTGATTAGCAGTGACGTTACCTAATAACATTATACAGCCACTCTAAAGTATTTCTAACGTCGGCGTCTGCTAAGCATCCCTACCAAGAACTACACACTTAAGCTTATTGGTATTGTTGCTTCGGTAATGTTACTCCCAAGTAAGCTTTCCCCGAAACGCATCAGGACAAAATGTGTTAAAGACTGAATTACTAAACAGAGAATAAATACAATGATGAACACAGTAGCATGTGTTCGTGCTACTTTTTCGTTATTACGAAAAACCCAAACACCTAATACCACAATACAAAATATAATTAACCATTAGATTAACAAAGTTAATACCAATTAACTTGGTATTAGATAACCAATTAACAAAGTTATCTATATTGAACCATTTTGTACGTTTCGATGACCATTCGTCATCATCAGAACAGCTACAAAGGCGTTACATAACCAAATCTTTGTATCGAAACCAAGAAGAGATATTATAAACCTTTAAAACCTGTAAAACTTTTTATTTATGTCCTGATGTACATTAAGATTTCAAAGCAATCATCTTCAGAGGAAATTACTACAAGACTAATTTCCTCTAAAGATGATTGCTATCAAATCGAAAAGTACATCAGGATATAAATAAAACGATTTTGTGGCTTAAGATGTTTTATTTACTTAAACTTTATTTAATGTCTCTTAATAACTATTTAATGTGTTTATGGTTAATGACAGATCAATTTTTGCTACTACAAATACACTCTACGTTTCGATTTTCTATCAGAAAATCTTTTTCAAGAGCTAAAAGTTTATTAATTTAATATTAAGCTATAAATTACAGTTTTTACATTCATAAACAATATTGGCTTACAATTTACATTCAAAACTTTAAATTATAGCTTAATATTAAATTAATAAACTTTTAGCACTTGAAAAAAATTTCGGATATAAAATCGAAACGTAGAGTGTATTTGTAAAAGCATGAATTAGTCTGTGATCTGTCATTAACCTCAAACACATTATTATTTAATTCATTTATAATAAAAAATTACAATACGGCTGCTCCAAGCTATTTTCAGGAAGATTTAGTTTTGTAACTTCTTTGTAGTTATGATTATATATTCATCGATTTGTACAAAAGGGTTTATCTAAATAAATTTGTTAATATGTTCGTTATCGTTCAACTTTGTTAATTTAATTATTGATTATATCGTGAAACGTTTCATTGGTTGTTTGTTACAATTGTATTATTTATTAAATACAGTATTCACTTTAGTGCATTTATTTGTATCTTTATCAAATAAAGATACTTTTATTATCTTTTAGATATTGAAACCAAAGAGGATACGCAATCACCAACAAAAAAAGGTTTTAACGCTCCTAGTAGAGTAGAACGTATATTGTATTTAAAAGGTCTTATATATACGTATATCAATCATCCATAGCATAGTATCTAAAATACCACGAACACAACTTTGTGGTAAAGATAAATAAACCAAAATAAACCACACAAGTTGCAAAAACTTCTAAGACGACCACCATGATATAACAACCACTTGAAAATTGTCATGTAATGACAACGGTATGATTGTAGCACTCGAGAACCCTAGTCAACTCCAAGGATGAAACGCGCCAATCATGAATTATATTACCACCTTGAGAAGAAATCGAAAGCGTTTCGAAACAGAATAATTATGGTCGCACGTTGTAAATGAGCTAAAGCCGTTAAATTACCCGAACCTAAGGTCTTTTTTTCAATAGACTACCAAGGTCGATCGACCATTGAAGCGTAACCTGCGTGAAAGAAGCTTTCCAGTAGAGTGACGGGCTGGAAACGAGATATATAACATTAAAAAAACGAACACGATCAGAATCAGAATGCGATCAGAAACGTACGGCAAAAACAAGCGTAACTCATACCAGGCAGGATAAAATAACAAACAACATTATACAGAACACAAACTAACAAATATTGGTCTAAATATGACTGGCAGGATAAAATACCAAACAACATTATACAGAACACAAACTAACAAATATTGATCTATATAAGACTGGTAGAATACCAAACAACATTATACATAAACAGACTAACAAATATTGATCTATATAAGACTGGTAGGATACCAAACAACATTATACATAAACAGACTAACAAATATTGATCTATATAAGACTGGTAGAATACCAAACAACATTATACATAAACAGACTAACAAATATTGTTTTATATAAGACTGGTAGAATACCATACAACATTATACATAAACAGACTAACAAATATTGATCTATATAAGACTGGTAGGATACCAAACAACATTATACATAAACAGACTAACAAATATTGATCTATATAAGACTGGTAGAATACCAAACAACATTATACATAAACAGACTAACAAATATTGATCTATATAAGACTGGTAGAATACCAAACAACATTATACAGAACACAAACTAACAAATATTGATCTATATAAGACTGGTAGAATACCAAACAACATTATACAGAACACAAACTAACAAATATTGATCTATATAAGACTGGTAGAGTACCAAACAACATTATACAGAGCACAAACTAACAAATATTGATCTATATAAGACTGGTAGAATACCAAACAACATTATACAGAACACAAACTAACAAATATTGATCTATATAAGACTGGTAGAATACCAAACAACATTATACAGAACACAAACTAACAAATATTGATCTATATAAGACTGGTAGAATACCAAACAACATTATACAGAACACAAACTAACAAATATTGATCTATATAAGACTCGTAGAATACCAAACAACATTATACATAAACAGACTAACAAATATTGATCTATATAAGACTGGAAGAATACCAAACAACATTATACATAAACAGACTAACAAATATTGATCTATATAAGACTGGTAGAATACCAAACAACATTATACAGAACACAAACTAACAAATATTGATCTATATAAGACTGGTAGAATACCAAAGTTCATTATACAGAACACAAACTAACAAATATTGATCTATATAAGACTGGTAGAATATCAACCAACATTATACAGAACACAAACTAACAAATATTGATCTATATAAGACTGGTAGAATACCAAACAACATTATACAGAACACAAACTAACAAATATTGATCTATATAAGACTGGTAGAATACCAAACAACATTATACAGAACACAAACTAACAAATATTGATCTATATACGACTGGTAGAATACCAAACAACATTATACATAAACAGACTAACAAATATTGATCTATATAAGACTGGTAGAATACCAAACAACATTATACAGAACACAAACTAACAAATATTGATCTATATAAGACTGGTAGAATACCAAAGTACATTATACAGAACACAAACTAACAAATATTGATCTATATAAGACTGGTAGAATACCAAACAACATTATACAGAACACAAACTAACAAATATTGATCTATATAAGACTGGTAGAATACCAAACAACATTATACAGAACACAAACTAACAAATATTGATCTATATAAGACTGGTAGAATACCAAACAACATTATACAGAACACAAACTAACAAATATTGATCTATATAAGACTGGTAGAATACCAAACAACATTATACATAAACAGACTAACAAATATTGATCTATATAAGACTGGTAGAATACCAAAGTTCATTATACAGAACACAAACTAACAAATATTGATCTATATAAGACTGGTAGGATACCAAACAACATTATACATAAACAGACTAACAAATATTGATCTATATAAGACTGGTAGAATACCAAACAACATTATACATAAACAGACTAACAAATATTGATCTATATAAGACTGGTAGAATACCAAACAACATTATACAGAACACAAACTAACAAATATTGATCTATATAAGACTGGTAGAATACCAAACAACATTATACAGAGCACAAACTAACAAATATTGATCTATATAAGACTGGTAGAATACCAAACAACATTATACAGAACACAAACTAACAAATATTGATCTATATAAGACTGGTAGAATACCAAACAACATTATACAGAACACAAACTAACAAATATTGATCTATATAAGACTCGTAGAATACCAAACAACATTATACATAAACAGACTAACAAATATTGATCTATATAAGACTGGTAGAATACCAAACAACATTATACATAAACAGACTAACAAATATTGATCTATATAAGACTGGTAGAATACCAAACAACATTATACAGAACACAAACTAACAAATATTGATCTATATAAGACTGGTAGAATACCAAAGTTCATTATACAGAACACAAACTAACAAATATTGATCTATATAAGACTGGTAGAATACCAACCAACATTATACAGAACACAAACTAACAAATATTGATCTATATAAGACTGGTAGAATACCAAACAACATTATACAGAACACAAACTAACAAATATTGATCTATATAAGACTGGTAGAATACCAAACAACATTATACAGAACACAAACTAACAAATATTGATCTATATACGACTGGTAGAATACCAAACAACATTATACATAAACAGACTAACAAATATTGATCTATATAAGACTGGTAGAATACCAAACAACATTATACAGAACACAAACTAACAAATATTGATCTATATAAGACTGGTAGAATACCAAAGTACATTATACAGAACACAAACTAACAAATATTGATCTATATAAGACTGGTAGAATACCAAACAACATTATACAGAACACAAACTAACAAATATTGATCTATATAAGACTGGTAGAATACCAAACAACATTATACAGAACACAAACTAACAAATATTGATCTATATAAGACTGGTAGAATACCAAACAACATTATACAGAACACAAACTAACAAATATTGATCTATATAAGACTGGTAGAATACCAAACAACATTATACATAAACAGACTAACAAATATTGATCTATATAAGACTGGTAGAATACCAAACAACATTATACATAAACAGACTAACAAATATTGATCTATATAAGACTGGTAGAATACCAAACAACACTATACAGAAACATACTAACAAATATTGATCTATATAAGACTGGTAGAATACCAAACAACATTATACATAAACAGACTAACAAATATTGATCTATATAAGACTGGTAGAATACCAAACAACATTATACATAAACAGACTAACAAATATTGATCTATATAAGACTGGTAGAATACCAAACAACATTATACAGAACACAAACTAACAAATATTGATCTATATAAGACTGGTAGAATACCAAACAACATTATACATAAACAGACTAACAAATATTGATCTATATAAGACTGGTAGAATACCAAACAACATTATACATAAACAGACTAACAAATATTGATCTATATAAGACTGGTAGAATACCAAACAACATTATACAGAACACAAACTAACAAATATTGATCTATATAAGACTGGTAGAATACCAAACAACACTATACAGAACACAAACTAACAAATATTGACCTATATAAGACTGGTAGAATACCAAACAACATTATACAGAACACAAACTAACAAATATTGACCTATATAAGACTAGTAGAATACCAAACAACATTATACAGAACACAAACTAACAAATATTGGTCTATAAGGGACTCGCAGGACACCAGACAACATTAATAAGAACACAAACTATCAAATATTGTAGAAGTGTATGAAAAAAGAGGGTATATAATATAAATATTAGTAAAGGCTTAAAACAGAACGGAACAAAGTCATTGACTGGACACCTACGCATGTGACATAACCAATCTATACTCTGGCCAAGTGATACGAAAATGCGTGCAAATCAGGAAGGTTTGTGTTTTAATTTACTTCAGCATTTTATTCTCAAGTTTTACGTACCCCTTACGATGCATAACTTTTTTATTATTTTTATATAATATATATATATATATATATATATATATATATATATATATATACGGCAAATTAAGCATTCAAAAACATAACTCGCAAATTCTCAGTAAATAAGTTGATTTCAATTCACATTTTTTGTAAAACTTTCTAAAACAATTTGAATTATAAAATTTCCTCTGACATTTGTAAATTTGTCTGAACGATAAGCTAGCATTATTATGAAATTTACAAGCTTATTCATCAGGTCCAAACTCTGTTGTAAAGAGGCAACATTTATGAAGCACGTTTTTACTGTAGGCAGTGCGCATTAAAGTATTTCTAATTCTTCAAGTAAAAATGACGTAAGCGTTCCTAAAGTGGCTACTTGTTCTACGGCCCACCATAATCACCTACATTCATAAAGACATTGCTTCGGAAACGAAATAATATACAGTTTTTCCCTAAAAATAACTAACTAAAAATAACAGAAACCTTAAAGATACAAAAATGAAAGTATATATATGTGTGTATATATATATATATATATATATATATATATATATATATATATATATATATATACTAAAACACTTGAACATATGTTACACTTGTCTATAGTAGCACTTATTTTTTTTATAATTGAGGACGGCCGTCTCGGGAAATGTGTCCCATTATCAACTAATGCTGATAAGTGCTACTATAGGCAAGTGTAACATACTAACATATGTTCAAGAGTCTTTAGTTATTAACTACTAGCTCAAGTGACGATGGAATCAAATAATTAAAAACATATAATTCAACTCCTTTATCTTAAATAACACCTGAATAGTTCTGCAATTACTCGGCAGCTGGAGCCTTAACGCTCACGTGACCAATCTACCTTACCGGACGATGTTATGACGATTGTTAATGCCTTCGTCAAGTTGAGCATTCATGGATCACGATTCCGCCATCAACGTCTGGGGAATATTTGCCCGATTGTTACTACCTTCCTGCCTAACTATTAAAGCGCACAGTCGCATATCCCTACACCGAACAGCTGTTTACGGTGAATTGAAAACCAGTCGTGTTTATGTTTATGCTTGCATCTGATGACTTGTATAAATCGACCGTGACTTCTCTCAGTCGAGTTGATACGAGTCGAAACATGAAAGTCGATTAGTTACAGATTAATGAGATCGCTTAAGGTCATATTAGGTCAGAAACATTTTTAATTTTATGTCTTTTATGACAAACACTTGTAGGCATTTTGTACAAGAGTAACAGTATTAAGAGAAAAATAGGAGATTGTACACCGTTAGACAAGATTGTAAACTGAAGGTCCAGATGTAACACTCACATAAACCTGGAAGATTGTATAACGTTGTTGGAGATGGTAAACTGTAGGTGCAGATAAACCTAGGAGATTGTTTAACGTTGTTGGAGAAAATAACCGTAGGTGAAGATAAACCTAGGAGATTGTGTAACGTTGTTGGAAATGGTAAACTGTAGGTTAAGATAAACCTAGGAGATGGTATAATGTTGTTGGAGATGGTAAACTGATGGTGCAGATAAACCTAGGAGATGGTATAAAGTTGTCGGAGATGGTAAACTGTAAGTGGATATAAACCTAGGAGATTGTATAACATCGATGGAGATGGTAAACTGTAGGTGACGATAAACCTAGGGGATTGTATAACGTTGTTGGAGATGGTAAACTGTAGGTGCAGATAAACGTAGGAGATTGTATAACGTTGTTGGAGATGGTAAACTGTAGGTGCAGATAAACCTAGGAGATTGTATAACGTTGTTGGAGATGGTAAATTATAAGTGCATATAAACCTAGGAGATTGTATAACGTTGTTGAAGGTGGTAAACTGTAGGTGCAGATAAACGTAGGAGATTGTATAACGTTGTTGGAGATGGTAAACTGTAGGTGCAGATAAACCTAGGAGATTGTATAACATTGATGGAGATGGTAAACTGTAGGTGAAGATAAACCTAGGAGATTGTATAACGTTTGTTGGAGATGGTAAACTGTAGGTGCAGATAAACCTAGGGAATTGTAAAACGTTGTGGGAGATGGTAAACTATAGGTGGAGATAAACCTGGGAGATTGTATAACATTGATGGAGATGGTAAACTGTAGGTGAAGATATACCTAGGAGATAGTATAACGTTGTTGGAGATGGTAAACTGATGGTGCAGATAAACCTAGGAGATGGTATAAAGTTGTCGGAGATGGTAAACTGTAAGTGGATATAAACCTAGGGGAGTGTATAACATCGATGGAGATGGTAAACTGTAGATGACGATAAACCTAGGAGATTATATAACGTTGTTGGAGATGGTAAATTATAAGTGCATATAAACCTAGGAGATTGTATAACGTTGTGTGAGATGGTTAACTGTAGTTGTTGACAAACCTAGGAGATTGTATAACATTGAAAATTATGAAGATGGACGAAAGCTATTTAGGTTCGCGCCTTAATCTTCCTTGCCGGAAAGACACATGTTGGGAAGTCTACAGTCCATCATCCTATCTGAAACTTGTGACTCTCAACCGAGTACAGTATCAGGTCAGAGAAGAGGAAGGGTCTCGGCACCACGACCCGTGATAAGGTCCGAGACGGGGTAGGTCCTTTTCACCACGACCGTGATACCATTCTTTAAGAGACATAGGTCTTGCAGAAAAAACGTCGTGGTTAAAATGCCACATGTCGTAAGTGGATGCAAACGATAGAGTCGAAAGTTTAGACACACACCTGGCGGCCTAAGAGCTTGTTATTCTAAGCTTAGAGAATTAGTTGCAACAGCATGTTTCCACCTCTCTGAGGCAAAAGTCGCTGAATGTAAGCGGGAGGAATCACTAAACATATAGGGATAAATTGCTGAACGTGAGAGGGAAAATTCGCTGAACGTATGCGGGATAAATCGCTGAACGTAAGCAGGAGAAATCTCTGAACATAAGAGGGGAAATTCGCTGAGCGTATTCGGGATACATCGCTGAACGAAAGCGGGATGAATCACTTAGCGTGTCAGTGACCTTTGGACTTGCTAAACATAGAACGGAACCACTTGTGACCATTTCAATATGGATGTAATATGTAAGTAAGTGATATTAAGTTATGACTAGACGCTCCCTTAGTAGTGCCTTATTAGGAGAGAAGAAGAACAACATCCTCGTGAGCAGGTAGAGGGACATGCGGTTTCATGACTCGAGTAAATAACCTTGGCAAACTTGAATCAAAATTTCTCCCCGTCTGATTATTAGAATACTCTCCCACCCTGGACGGGTCGTTGTTAATGCACATACAGAAAATAAATGCAATATCCAGCGCACGTGTTTTAGGGGATATAGATATAGGGTTGACGTTCTTGTGGATAGAATCGTCTGTTGCAGTAGATCTACTACCTGAAGTGAACAAGAGAGGAATATAGACGTTAACGTTTAGAATACAAACTGAAGATGTGTTACAGAAATGCCGAAATGTGTGAAAACGTAGAATAGAAAATATAGAATTATTCACTGTGAGGTAGATACCATCTTCTACTTACATACATATTTATATATATAAACAGAGAGTTAAAGAGCAAGGAAGGAAAGATAAAGAAAGAGGGAGTGAAAGAAAAGACATAGGTAGAAAGGCATAGTGATAGAAAGAAGAAAATATTGATAGGAATACGGTCCTTCCTTTTAGTACAAAAACAAATTAATTGTGTAATTATTGCCCAAGTACGCTACAAAAATAACACCATTCAGAATGATCTTGCTAAAAAACACTTTGCGAAACAAAAAAGAAATTCTTTCCCCTTTGATGTATTACCAATGCATTATAAGATTAAAGAAACGTGTTATCAGTGTGGCTGGTGGTTGCAAAGTGGCAAGTGGCAGTCGGCACAATTGCCGGCTAAGTGCTCTAATGGAAAGGCGAATATTAAAATAACAATCTTAGCCGAACCGTAAAAGTGTACTTGCTCGGAAGGAGAAACAGTGTAAGAGCGAGAGAGATAGACGAGGATTGAGAAAGGCACTCAAATGCTTTTAAAGGGAATGAGCTTTATCCGCTAGTCGATACGAGCACACTTTATCATACACTACCAGTCTGAAAACATTGACCGTCCGCCTTCTACAATGCGCGCATCTCTTACACCCTTCTTCTGTATACGCAAACCCGTAGTGGTTGTAAAATGCTTAATAATTATTACAGCTTAACACTTTTAAATGAATATTTAATTTTAGACTTTATATTAACATTTTACAAACGTTGAATTATTATATAATTAAACGGACACTATGTATTCTACAAAGGGCCAAGAACCCTTTAATAACTTAACTCACGCAACCGATGTTTTTCACACATTCGATTCTTGAGCACGTATAGGCTCACTAGGATTTAGTTATAACCAGTACGCATAGTCAAGATGGGTAGTCACACGTGTGGGTGTGTGTGTGTGTGCGCGCGCGCGCGTGTGTGTACAAGGCGTAAGTTGCGCCATATCATCTTAGAAAGGGCAAAATTTTATTTGTTTCATATGGTCTGATAATTTTAGCCGTTGAAAATGTCCAACTGGTCTCGCGCCCCTCTAACTTGCCTTCAGCCCCCCCCCCCAGTTTAGGAACCATTGGTCTAATGTTAGCCAGGTCCTAAGAATTTGGCCTATTTTTGACGCATTTAATTTTTCAAGGTTATTGGACGTTTAGAATGGGAACATGGTTTACCATGTCCCTTAAACCTTGAACATGTTTACGGATTAATCAGTTTAAGGATTTACTCATAAATGATCCAATAGATTTCCGTGCTGCCATCTATTTCAAAATGTAGTATAACTGCAATTAGACCACTGCCCCAGTAAAAGTACCCCTTAGCATACCTATTTCTATTCTTAAATAGATTTCTTTAAACATGAGGTTTGGCTTACTCTATCTCTAAACCCCTCAAAAAAAAAAACGCTGATATATAAAATGTTTTTGTAATGTAATAGTTCTCTTTCGAATTTTTAATAATCAATAATATTTAAAAGTCAATTCTTGGACTTTCCATAACGCTACAATAAAAAAGAAGCTAAATATGAAACATATACTGCCTAGTTGTATAATGAATAAAACAGAAGCTAAATATGAAACATAGGGGCCTATACTGCCTAATTGTATAATGAATAAAAAAAAGCTAAATATGAAACATATACTGAATAGTTGTATAATGAATAAAAAAGAAGCTAAATATGAAACATATACTGCCTAGTTGTATAATGAATAAAAAAGAAGCTAAATATGAAACATATACTGCCTAGTTGTATAATGAATAAAAAAGAAGCTAAATATGAAACATATACTGAATAGTTGTATAATGAATAAAAAAGAAGCTAAATATGAAACATATACTGGGTAGTTGTATAATGAATAAAAAAGAAGCTAAATATGAAACATATACTGCCTAGTTGTATAATGAATAAAAAAGAAGCTAAATATGAAACATATACTGCCTAGTTGTATAATGAATAAAAAAGAAGCTAAATATGAAACATATACTGCCTAGTTGTATAATGAATAAAAAAGAAGCTAAATATGAAACATATACTGCCTAGTTGTATAATGAATAAAAAAGAAGCTAAATATGAAACATATACTGCCTAGTTGTATAATGAATAAAAAAGAAGCTAAATATGAAACATATACTGCCTAGTTGTATAATGAATAAAAAAGAAGCTAAATATGAAACATATACTGAATAGTTGTATAATGAATAAAAAAGAAGCTAAATATGAAACATATACTGCCTAGTTGTATAATGAATAAAAAAGAAGCTAAATATGAAACATATACTGCCTAGTTGTATAATGAATAAAAAAGAAGCTAAATATGAAACATATACTGCCTAGTTGTATAATGAATAAAAAAGAAGCTAAATATGAAACATATACTGCCTAGTTGTATAATGAATAAAAAAGAAGCTAAATATGAAACATATACTGCCTAGTTGTATAATGAATAAAAAAGAAGCTAAATATGAAACATATACTGCCTAGTTGTATAATGAATGAAAAAGAAGCTAAATATGAAACATATACTGAATAGTTGTATAATGAATAAAAAAGAAGCTAAATATGAAACATATACTGCCTAGTTGTATAATGAATAAAAAAGAAGCTAAATATGAAACATATACTGAATAGTTGTATAATGAATAAAAAAGAAGCTAAATATGAAACATATACTGCCTAGTTGTATAATGAATAAAAAAGAAGCTAAATATGAAACATATACTGCCTAGTTGTATAATGAATAAAAAAGAAGCTAAATATGAAACATATACTGCCTAGTTGTATAATGAATAAAATAGAAGCTAAATATGAAACATATACTGCCTAGTTGTATAATGAATAAAAAAGAAGCTAAATATGAAACATATACTGAATAGTTGTATAATGAATAAAAAAGAAGCTAAATATGAAACATATACTGCCTAGTTGTATAATGAATAAAAAAGAAGCTAAATATGAAACATATACTGCCTAGTTGTATAATGAATAAAAAAGAAGCTAAATATGAAACATATACTGCCTAGTTGTATAATGAATAAAAAAGAAGCTAAATATGAAACATATACTGCCTAGTTGTATAATGAATAAAAAAGAAGCTAAATATGAAACATATACTGCCTAGTTGTATAATGAATAAAAAAGAAGCTAAATATGAAACATATACTGCCTAGTTGTATAATGAATAAAAAAGAAGCTAAATATGAAACATATACTGAATAGTTGTATAATGAATAAAAAAGAAGCTAAATATGAAACATATACTGGGTAGTTGTATAATGAATAAAAAAGAAGCTAAATATGAAACATATACTGCCTAGTTGTATAATGAATAAAAAAGAAGCTAAATATGAAACATATACTGCCTAGTTGTATAATGAATAAAAAAGAAGCTAAATATGAAACATATACTGCCTAGTTGTATAATGAATAAAAAAGAAGCTAAATATGAAACATATACTGCCTAGTTGTATAATGAATAAAAAAGAAGCTAAATATGAAACATATACTGCCTAGTTGTATAATGAATAAAAAAGAAGCTAAATATGAAACATATACTGCCTAGTTGTATAATGAATAAAAAAGAAGCTAAATATGAAACATATACTGCCTAGTTGTATAATGAATAAAAAAGAAGCTAAATATGAAACATATACTGAATAGTTGTATAATGAATAAAAAAGAAGCTAAATATGAAACATATACTGCCTAGTTGTATAATGAATAAAAAAGAAGCTAAATATGAAACATATACTGCCTAGTTGTATAATGAATAAAAAAGAAGCTAAATATGAAACATATACTGAATAGTTGTATAATGAATAAAAAAGAAGCTAAATATGAAACATATACTGCCTAGTTGTATAATGAATAAAAAAGAAGCTAAATATGAAACATATACTGCCTAGTTGTATAATGAATATTAAGGAATAATAAAGTAGGTGTTTTAATTAATTTAGTATTCTTTATCCAAATTAACCAGGGAAACAATCCAAGTATAGTATTACGTTTTTTAGGGAAGTTCAAATTTTTTTTGCAGGAAAACTAATTTGGGTTCTGCATGCTCTAAAGCTGATAAGAAAATTATCCTTAGGGATATAGTTAGTTATTTATAGCTGGCCCTGTGCGTTGGATCCACGATTTGT
Source organism: Prosapia bicincta (assembly GCA_036971475.1). NCBI lineage: Eukaryota > Metazoa > Arthropoda > Insecta > Hemiptera > Cercopidae > Prosapia > Prosapia bicincta. The sequence goes on along the minus strand of JBAIZL010000004.1, from coordinate 149,015,926 downwards.
CTACCTCAAGAACTTTCACGATTCTACCTACAACATACCTCCCCTACAACACACCTCCCCTACAACACACCCCCTACAACACACCTCCCCTACAACACACCTCCCATACAACATACCTCCCCTACAACACACCTCCCCTACAACACACCTCCCCTACAACACACCAACCTACAACACACCTCCCCTTCAACACACCTCCCATACAACATACCTCCCCTACAACACACCTCCCATACAACATACCTCCCCTACAACACACCTCCCCTACAACACACCTTCCCTACAACACACCTCCCCTACAACACACCTCCCATACAACACACACCCCTACAACACACCTCCCCTACAACACACCTCCCATACAACATACCTCCCCTACAACACACCTCCCCTACAACACACCTTCCCTACAACACACCTCCCCTACAACACACCTCCCCTACAACACACCTCCCCAACAACACACCTCCCCAACAACACACCTCCCCTACAACATACCTCCCCTACAACACACCTCCCCTACAACACACCTCCCCTACAACACACCTCCCCTACAACACACCTCCCTTACAACACACCTCCCTTACAACACACCTCCCCTACAACATACCTCCCCTACAACACACCTCCCCTACAACACACCTCCCCTACAACACACCTCCCCTACTACACACCTCCCCTACAACATACCTCCCCTACAACACACCTCCCCTACAACATACCTCCCCGAAAACACACCTCCCCTACAACATACCTCCCCTACAACACACCTCCCCTACAACACACCTCCCCTACAACTCACCTCCCCTACAACACACCTCCCCTACAACACACCTCCCCTACAACACACCTCCCCTACAACACACCTCCCCTACAACACACCTCCCCTACAACACACCTCCCCTACAACATACCTCCCCTACAACACACCTCCCCTACAACACACCTCCCCTACAACACACCTCCCCTACAACACACCTCCCCTACAACACACCTCCCCTACAACACACCTCCCCTACAACACACCTCCCCTACAACACACCTCCCCTACAACACACCTCCCCTACAACACACCTCCCCTACAACACACCTCCCCTACAACACACCTCCCCTACAACACACCTCCCCTACAACACACCTCCCCTACAACACACCTCCCCTACAACATACCTCCCCTACATCACACCTCCCCTACAACACACCTCCCCTACAACATACCTCCCCTACAACACACCTCCCCTACAACACACCTCCCATACAACACACCTCCCCTACAACATACCTCCCCTACAACACACCTCCCCTACAACACACCTCCCTTACAACATACCTCCCCTAAAACACACCTCCCCTACAACATACCTCCCCTACAACACACCTCCCCTACAACACACCTCCCCTACAACACACCTCCCCTACAACACACCTCCCCTAGAACATACCTCCCCTACAACATACCTCCCCTACAACACACCTCCCTTAGAACATACCTCCCCTACAACATACCTCCCCTACAACATACCTCCCCTACAACACACCTCCCCTACAACACACCTCCCCTACAACACACCTCCCCTACAACACACCTCCCCTACAACACACCTCCCCTACAACACACCTCCCCTACAACACACCTCCCCTACAACACACCTCCCCTACAACATACCTCCCCTACCACATACCTCCCCTACAACATACCTCCCCTACAACACACCTCCCCTACAACATACCTCCCCTACAACACACCTCCCCTACAACACACCTCCCCTACAACATACCTCCCATACAACATACCTCCCCTACAACATACCTCCCATATAACATACCTCCCCTACAACATCCTTCGGGGAGGGGGAAAAGGATGGGTACGTTAGATTCAATGTCCTATATATGTATATATATATATATATATATATATATATATATATATATATATATATATATATATATATATCGTGATATTTCACGTTGTCCATCATGTATCCGTTGCACTGACTTTATGAAATTATTATTACTTGTAAATAATTTTTTCACCACTAAGTGCAATAATTTTACCTTATTGATGAGGCACCTTTCGGTCACTTGATCATTGTCGAATCCCCTGATGACAATTTGATTCGACAATGGTCAAGTGACCGAAAAGTGCCTCATCAAATAAGGTTAAATTATTGCACTTAGTGGTGGAAAAAAATTATTTACAAGTAATAATAATAATAATAACTTCATATATTATATATATATATATATATATATATATATATATATATATATATATATATATATGTATATATATATATATATATATATGGTGACCATGCGCCCCGGAAAAATGCGGACAGTCACGATTTTTTAAGTTATGTAACGGGATCCCATAAAATAATAAATTCCTCCTAAATTTCAAGAGCAGTTTTGTAAGAATATATTTGTCACATTTGTTTAGCGAACATGTCGCATGTACAATTTATGTATCTATCCGCGTAAGTGTTGGCAAATGTAAATAGAGTTAATTGTAAATAGAGCCTAACAGATATTGTTACCTCTTAGGAATTTCGTAGAGTAACAGAAATAGACCATTTTAAATATATTTATATTGTAAGATATGATAAAATTCTAATAAACCTATCGTTTTTAATATTCGTGACTCTAAGTGTTTCTTACATTCTGCTACATCAAGAAGTAGGTTGGCCAGATTTTCACTAATAAAAATATGGTCACCGTATGTATATAGTGTATTTATAAAATGGGTCCTTAGTTTAGGGCTAATTCAAAATAATTAATAACTCCGACGTGTTGCAATATTTCATTTGGACTTTAAATTCCAGCCGACAACGTAATGTGCAATATCTGCCGGTAACATTTCAAAGGCCCGACAGATCGCAGCCCGGGAAAGCAATAACAAAATGAAATGCATTTACTTTGAATTTACGAATACTTTAGGCCTACTCTTCTCAAACGGAATTTTTATATAAAGCATATTTTTGCTTTATTAAAACCGGATGGTTACGGAAAGTATACTATTGTTAATGACGAGGATAAAATATTTTGCAATTTTAGAAAAAAAAATGTGCAAGACCTTAAACATATAACTCGCTCTCTTTTTATCGTCCATTATTACAAGTCTTCAGCTAAGGGCTTTCCGGCTCGCCCACAGATGATTGTTCTATGGTCGGGTTGCTGTAGACCAAGGGTTCTCAAACAGAGGGCGTACTCTCTTGGGCTGCATAGAAGGTTATCAGGGGGCGTCGGTACATGCACTAAAACTGTCCATAAACGAGAGGTGTACTCCTCCACTGAGGTGTACCAGAGGTTAGACTGACGTGACGTGGTACTAAACTACATCGTTGTTTTTGTAGGAATGATTAGTCTTGATAGATTTTTGTTACTGTGTTATGGTCTCTGTCCTTAAGGATAAAATATCTGGACCTTACATAAGAATCTTAATATAGTCCTTTCCCCCATGTTATTGTGACAACTATTATATATATATATATATATATATATATATATATATATATATATATATATATATATATATATATATATATATATATTGAATTGTTTAATATTCCTGATGATGTTGGTACTGTTAGCCAACGAAAAGCTTTGAATTGTAAATTTAATTATAATTCTTGTATTTGTATTTAGACTTTTGTTCTTTATATATATATATATATATATATATATATATATATATATATATATATATATATATATATATATATATATATATATATATTAGTCTCGATAATTAGTGGTAGATAGGACCAAGATCTACTCGAATTACCGAAAACTCGTATTACACGGAAATAAGTTCATATGTATTAAAAAAAGGAATTTAATGAACCCTAATACTACAGTTGAAAATGCACAAAATACATTTATAGAACTACATACGAGCATTTCTTGGAAACCCGACTCATTTCCTTTGCATGACCTAGGCTGTAAACATTTCTATACCGTGGCTAAAAACATTTCTTAGGAGCCTGACTCATTTCCTTTGCATAATATATGGCTGTAAACATTTCTTGGAAGCCCGGGTTTTTCCTTTGCACAACCAATGGCTGTAATCATTTCTTTGAAGCCAGGCTCAGTTTCGTTCCACAAGCTACTGTATGGGTATAACCATTTCTTGGAAGACCGAATCATTGCCTTTGCATCGTACGGGTGTAAACATTTCTTGGAAGCCCGACTCTTTTCCTTTGTAAAACCTATGGCTGTAAACATTTCTTAGGAGCCTGACTCATTTCTTTGCATAAGCTATGGCCGTAAACATTTCTTGGTAGTCCGACTCATTTCCTTTGCATTACCTATGGCTATAAACATTTCTTAGGACCCCGACTCACTTCTTTGCATAACCTATTGCTGGTAACATTTCTTGGAAGCCCTTCTCATTTCCTTTGCATACGTTTGTCTATAAAAATTTCTTGGAAGCCACTCATCATTTTCGCCCAAATGGATAAAATAGGAAGAATTTTAAAGGATGCTCGAAATATCGAGACTCTGTTTTATATAAAACATATTTTTACCTACGCCATGCATTTGCAACAATTTTCTAAGATATATGTTGTATAAGGCCCAAAAATCCAGTCTATCAATATAGGATTGCAGTATTATCATTTGCAGGGATAAACATATTTATATAATATACAAAAATATTTATATTAGAAGTTAAATAAAAGTATTTGTTTCATTGACCTAATCAGCTTCAGTTTCATATTGTAATTCTTGACCAAAATAGCAGGTGACGCGGCCTCATGTCAGTGTTTTAAAAAGAGTGCAGACTCTGAAAGTTTGAGAACTTTAGCTACGTTAAAAATCTGTAAATAAATCAGTATTTCTTTTTTCCTTCAATTTGCGATGATTAGAAGGGTTGCTTCTCCGTAAAACAGAGCAGAAATATGCTTACCACCTTATTGGGAGAAATGCCTGAATCTATTGGTTATATATGGATGTATCATGAATGACAACTGGGATGAAGGTAGGGCTATAAAACACGCATAACTATCCCATGGTAATAGAGGGACGATTATAAAAGCTTATGCGGAAAGGGTAACTCACCACAAGGTACTCTCCCGGGGTAATAGTATAAATCTGTTACACCATCATCTACGAAGAAAGGCGTTGAAATAAGGATAGAAATATGAAATCGACATAATGATCTTGTAGCAGGAGTAGATGACAAGTGTAAAAGTTCAGGAGAACAGAGTTGCTTAGCAGAAATATGCTTACCACCTTATTGGGAGAAATGCCTGAATCTATTGGTTATATAAGGATGTATCATGAATGACAAGTGGGATGAAGTTAAGGCTATAAAACACGCATAACTATCCCATGGTAATGGAGGGACGATTATAAGAGCTTATGCGGAAAGGGTAACTCACCACAAGGATACCGTTACTCTCCCGGGGTAATAGTATAAATCTGTTACACCATCATCTACGAAGAAAGGCGTTGAAATAAGGATAGAAATATGAAATCGACATAATGATCTTGTAGCAGGAGTAGATGACAAGTGTAAAGGTTCCCGAGAACAGAGTTGCTTACAGGAAGAACTATTCTCATAGAAATGAAGCACAGATGATTGGCCTTTGCACGACTCTGTGAGGACTTCGTGAGCGCATGGGCGTCTGTGTACGTGCGCACGGTGAATATTATTATTGTTTTTGCTGTGAATCACCATTATGCTCTAGTTATTTCAGTGGAAAGAATATTTACTTTTCACTTTTTATATTCACTTTTCATTTTCAAGGATATCTGTTTTAGTTCGAAATCCCTAAACAATTAAGATTTTTAATTAACAACAAACATAAGCATACAATGTGAAGGAAGCACAACATAAAAGAAGTATTATAAACACAAAATTAAGTAAATTCCTACTTAAATCAACACAAAAATTTTTATTTTAGTTACTTTTTATAAATAACAGCAATTGTTTTAGTAACTTTTGTAGAATATGTTTACAATTAATAAACATATTACATAATCACAATATTAAATGATAAAATAGAAAACGAAATTAATTAATAAAATTAAATAAAGAATTTATGTATTAAGATGAATATATAGTATTTTATTAACGACTGAAAATTTATATATATATATATATATATATATATATATATATATATATATATATATATATATATATATATATATATATATATATATATATATAGGGAGAGTGTGAACTAATAGAAGTAACTGAAAAAAATAAGAATGCTAGAAAACTTTAAAAAACTGTTTCAACAAAAACCCAATAATTAAACAACTAGGACCAAAGAATAAATTTTACAGTCCGACAGTGTACAGTACAATACAATCTGCCACAGTGACATGAGTTATCGCCATTTGTGCGTTACAAATTGGCCAATTATCGAATCACCCAAATACGGCTGCTGGCCAGAGCAACTGCATTTGGCTCAAGGATAGACTGCAATTACTCGGCCGTCCTGGTAACTAAGCTAATCCTAATCAAAGCTTTTAAACTTGTAATAAAATTAACTGCCGTATTTATTGCACGTGCTGTGATTGGTAATGTAACGTACACAATGCGGCTTATCTCGAAATTATTGCCGTTAAGTTCAGCCATAATTTTACGTCTGACTTTCCTTTGACTTTCTCCCAAATTAGTCTTCAGGTTTTTGAAGTGAAAACTTCTATAGCGACGCCTATAAAAACTTATTGTATGGACTTAATCATAGGATTTTGCGTCAGTATAATATCAGTATACTGGTCAGATTACCAGTATAAATGCCATCAGGTTACGCTATAAGTCACCTCAAAGTAAAGTAAAAGATAATTAATTGTTATACGTAGTGTTGTCAAAAAACTGTTTTAACAAGTAGGTTATATTACATTATTTATTGAATATTGTTAAGGCAAAACGTAAATAGTCTAATAGTAGTTAAAAAATTAACCCTTTTTACCCCAACGTGAATTTTCGAAAGTGTTGAAAAAACGAGTTCATCCTAACGTCCGAGTTTTAGGACTTTCACAAAATCTTTGTTTTTAATAATATAATCGTTAAAATAATTATTATATATAGGCTATATATATATATATATATATATATATATATATATATATATATATATATATATATATATATATATATATATATATATATATACTTATTTAGGCATTCGTAATGAACTCGTTTACAAAGTTTAAGAGTGACTTAATTACTTATTTTTATTTTACATTTTTCTACGTTTTTATTTTTTTTCTACATTTTTATTTTCTACATTTTTTTATTTTTATACATTTTTATTTTTACTGTCTACATTTTTTATTTTTGTACATTTTCATGTACAAAAAGACATGGAAATGTATTTTATTCATTTTCAAGTGTTTCATTTTTATACACTTTTTGTTTTTATACATTTTCGTGTTTTTTCGCAGTTTTTTGTGTCTGCTGAACGAAATGTGCACTTTTTAGTTATAAACCTATGCCTCAGTTATTTGTGGATACAACTAACTAAAAATTTCTAATAAAACTGAATAAATTCCTTCTGCTAGCTCACACTCTCCTGATTTATGTCTTGCAAAAATGTTCAATCGTTATTAAAATACGTTTTCGTTCATCCAATCAAGTTCAAATACATTTTATTTCCTGTAGTAGATTACAATTGACGATAATGCAGTTTTTTCAAATCTTTATTCAATAATTAAACGGTAAAATTTGTGGGGTTCAGCCGGATTCGAGCTAAAAATCTTCCTGTTCGAAGTCTAGAGCGCCTTGGCACTGCGCCAAATTTCCAATATCTAGAAACATTTTTAAAGACGTTTATGAATTTAATCCCCCCCCCATATAATTGTCGTCGAAACCTCCATTGTACAACTTGAAACTGTTGTCATGGTTACACAATATCATAAATAGTTTTCTGTGGTAATTTACTTAGAAACTATTGTTTTATATTACTTGTTTTATGTGTACAAAGACAAAATACTTTGATTTAGGAACTGGTTTTTAATTTTTTTGCTCTATATAAAATGGGAACAGAAAAGGTTGGAAACATGTTTCTTGGTAACATATTATTTTGCATAAAGGTTTTGTGTTTGCATGTTTATTACACTTCAAGGTATGTGTAAGGTGTAGTAAGATCTCACTGTGTTCATAAAAATATAAACATTAATTGATAAATAAAAATTGTGTATAACTTCTGTCAAAGCACTAGGCTTTCAATAAATCATGGCCGGGACTGGAGCAGATAACCTTGCGTAAGACGCCGAGACTCAGGCAAACACCCATTCGTAAAGTCATAGGATCAATAGGGTTAAATAGTTTTGATCAAGTCATAAATGTATTAATTTCTTTAAATTTGGATAAATCTCAACATATATATTCAATACAACGATAGTTTTAAGTTATGTATTTTTAGCTTGTTCCAAGCTGTATCCTGGTCACTGTTCTCAAGCTGTTTCAGTCACTGTCCTCTCTCTGTTTCACTCACTGTCCTCGAGCTGTTTTAGCCACTACCCTCGCTTTGTTTCAGTCACTGCCCTCACTCTGTTTGTCACTGGCCTTGCGCTGTTTCAGTGACTGTTCTCGCGCTGTTTCAGTTACTGACCTCTCTCTGTTTCAGCCACTGTCCTCGCGCTGTTTCAGTGACTGTTCTCGCGCTGTTTCAGTCACTGCCCTCGAGCTGTTTCAGTCACTGTCCTTGCGCTGTTTCAGTTACTGTTTTCGAGCTGTTTCAGTCACTGTCCTCGAGCTGTTTTAGCCATTACCCTCGCTCTGTTTCAGTCACTGTCCTCGCACTGTTTTAGCCACTACCCTCGCTTTGTTTTAGTCACTGTCCTTGCGCTGTTTCAGTTACTGTTTTCGAGCTGTTTCAGTCACTGTCTTCGAGCTGTTTTAGCCCCTACCCTCGCTCTGTTTTAGTCACTGTCCTTACGCTGTTTCAGTTACTGTTTTCGAGCTGTTTCAGTTACTGTCTTCGAGCTGTTTTAGCCCCTACCCTCGCTCTGTTTTAGTCACTGTCCTTGCGCTGTTTCAGTTACTGTTTTCGAGCTGTTTCAGTCACTGTCTTCGAGCTGTTTTAGCCCCTAACCTCGCTCTGTTTTAGTCACTGTCCTTACGCTGTTTCAGTCACTGTCCTCGCACTGTTTTAGCCACTACCCTCGCTCTGTTTTAGTCACTGTCCTTGCGCTGTTTCAGTTACTGTTTTCGAGCTGTTTCATTTACTGTCCTCGAGCTGTTTTAGCCACTACCCTCGCTCTGTTTCAGTCACTGTCCTCGAGCTGTTTCAGTCACTGTCCTCGAGCTGTTTCAATCACTGTCCTCGAGCTGTTTCAGTCACTGTCCTCGCACAGTTTCAGTCACTGTCCTCGAGCTGTTTCAGTCGCTGTCCTCGCACTGTTTCAGTCACTGTCCTCGAGCTGTTTCAGTCACTGTCCTGCCCCCTGCTACATCAGTGTCCTGGGGCTGTTTCTGTAAGTAACGTACTTTCAGCTGTTCTATCTCCTCCTTCTATTTATTGATGATTGCAAATCATGAGCACATGAACCACGTTTCGAATTTTCGCATAGCTTTCGTAATAACCGCGCCAGTTATTTAACATTTTCATTACTAGTCATAACAATTACGCAGTGGTCGTAACGAATAGAACTTCGTTAATTATTTACGTAAGAGGATTAGTTAATTAAATAATTAAACTTGGCTATTGTGTTGACGGTATGTCTGTCGTTAATTACCTTGACAAGACACTTTCCTTGTTACAAACTACCATCGGAATGCAGTCGGGCTTGTCACATAAATACTCACCTCTGTTTCTAATTTAATTAATGAAATAAACGTTTTTGTTTCACATTTTCAATATGATAAATTAACTCCGATTTCCTTTAATTATTATTTACGATTCCCTAATGATTTACGTTTGTGTAAAAGAAACTTGATCTAGTAACTTCCGTTTCTTGACTTCCGTATACTGTATATATATTTGCAAATTATAAATAGAGTAATAAATTTAATTGGCAATTTATTTTTGTAGTGCTCATTGCCCTTGTGACTGTCTTACCTTTTGTAAAATTCCTCAGTTATTTCGTTCTTTAATATCTTACAGTTGTAAAATATTACAGTTGTGAACTTTCAAAATTAATTTTAAGGAATGAATTGCATCTCGATAAGTAAATCTTTCGTATTTCTAACAAGAATACACGCTGCGGCAATGTAAACATGGTCTCGTAGTTTCAACGTTATTTTAAAACATTGCCGTTTTTCAAAAATTATTATTTCTGTAACCTTTTTGATAAATTTTGAAACACATTAATTTTAAAATCTTTTGTTTAGAATTGTCGTAACGAACTCTTCATGTATACTGGCATTTCAGTTTTATTCATTTCTCTGGCATTACAGTTCTCAGCAACACCCTGACATTGGAGCAATACTCATTACACTGGTATTCCAGTACTACTCAATGATCTAGCATTTCAGTATCTACCACTCTGCCATTGCAATACTCTTCGTTGATCTGGCATTGCAGTACTTAGCCTCGCCCTGACATTGGAGCAATACTCATTACACTGGTATTCCAGTACTACTCAATGACCTAGCATTTCAGTATCTACCACTCTGTCAATACAATACTCTTCATTGATCTGGCATTGCAGTACTCGACATTGCTCTGTCATTGCAGTATTCGGTATAACAGTACTGTCCTCTGCTCTGGCTTTGCAGTACTCTGTATAACAGTACTCTCCACTGTTCTGGCATTGCAGTACTCAGCATTGCAGTAATCTCCATCGCTCTGGCATTGCAGTACTAATCATTTATCGGGGATTGCAGTATTGGACATTGATCTAGGATTGCAGTACTCGGTATTGCTGTAATCTCCATTGCTCTGCATTGCAGTACTAGTCATTGCAGTAATCCCCATTGCTCTGGCATTGAAGTATTCGGTATAACAGTACTCTTCACTGCTCTGGCTTTGCAGTACTCGGTATAACGGTATTCTCCACTGCTCTGTAATTTCAGTACTCTTTAATCCTCTGGCATTACAGTACACGGCATTGTAGTAATCTCCATTGCTCTGGCATTGCATTAATAATTAATAATCATTGTAGTAATCTTCACTGCTCTGGCATTGCAGTATTCGGTATAAAAGTAGTCTTCACTGCTCTGGCATTGTAGTACTACTAATTTGTCTTGCATTGCAGTACTCTTTAATCCTCTGGTATTGCAGTAACACGCATTGTAGTAGGGCGCCTACTACTTACTGATCTAGGATTGCAGTACTCGGCATTGTTGTGACATTGCAGTACTCTCCATTGCCCTGAAATCGCAGTACCAAAATTGACCTGGCATTGCAGTATTCTCCATTTCTCGGAATCGCAGTGCTACTCATTGGTCTAGGATTGCATTACTCGTCATATAACGTAATTCCTCTGCACCGTGTCCCCCGCCCCATTAGAAAAATAAATTCCAAACCTGTAAATGGCACGAAAGATCTCTGGATTCTTCAGCTTCACTGGCAAGATAAAGCCCCAAAACAACAATACAAGACTAGAAAAATATTCGGGGAACAACTAGAAGTTTACGCATTAGATTTTCAAGTTTATTTAAACGGAATATTTCCGAGAAGTCTGATTTCAAAGAGCCTTTTGAAACTCCGCCGCACTAAATGAAACCCCTAGAAAAGCACCCCCTCAGTGAACGCAACCAACTAACGAGCTGCCATTGTATCAAATAATTTATCCAAGTACACAAGCATTGCGAGACAAATGGCCTGTCAGATGAAGACAAGCTAATTAGGTGTTCACAGCTAATGACATTAGTTGGTGCCAATACATGGAGCCGTGCTACAACAGCCAATCGAAATATAAATGTATCAACGCGCAATTCACGCGAATGTTAAAGCTTAAATGGCGTGTTACTGTCTGTTGTGACCCGTTTCTGTTTCTTACGGCGTACTACTTGTTTGGCCAGTCTTCTTTGGGCTTTGATGAGTTTCACTATGTTAGAGATAGGCTATTAGGCTAGCTACTGCCTGTTATAACGTATTCTTGATATTATCACGTACTACAGTGCATCGTTACACTTTACGCAGTGTTATAGCTACTAATGACGCATTAAGGATTGTTCGTGTTACATTTACTGCTTGGTATGCGCTATGTAGGATGTAGCGTGTTATAATAAGTATCTGCTTCCTACAGAATTATACACCTTTTTACATTGTGGCGTTGTTTGATGTGAAAGTTTATTGCTTGTTATGAAGTGTTACTGCTTGTTGTGGCGTGATATTTCTTCTTGTAGCTAGTTGATGCTTGTTATGACGTGATACTGCCTATTATGGAGTGATACTACTTCCTATGGCTAGTTAGTGTCTGTTGTGACGTGTTACTGCTTGTTGAGACGTGATTTGTTCTTGTACCTAGTTAGTGCTTGTTATGGCGTGTTTCTGCTTATTATGGAGTGATACTTCTTCCTATGGCTAGTTAGTGCCTGTTGTGACGTGTTACTGCTTGTTGAGACGTGATATTTGCTCTTGTACCTAGTTAGTCCTTGTTATGACGTGTTAATGCTTATTATGGAGTGTTACTTCTTCCTATGGCTAGTTAGTGCTTGTTATGGCGTGTTTCTGCTTATTATGGAGTGATACTTCTTCCTATGGCTAGTTAGTGCCTGTTGTGACGTGTTACTGCTTGTTGAGACGTGATATTTGCTCTTGTACCTAGTTAGTCCTTGTTATGACGTGTTACTGCTTATTATGGAGTGTTACTTCTTCCTATGGCTAGTTAGTGCTTGTTATGGCGTGTTTCTGCTTATTATGGAGTGATACTTCTTCCTATGGCTAGTTAGTGCCTGTTGTGACGTGTTACTGCTTGTTGAGACGTGATATTTGTTCTTGTACCTAGTTAGTGCTTGTTATGACGTGATACTACTTATTATGGAGTGATAATTCTTCCTATGGCTAGTTAGTACCTGTTATGACGTGTAATTGCTTTTTGTGGCGTGTGATATTTCTTCTTGCACCAGTTATTGCTTGTTATGACGTGCTACTGCTTATTATTGTGTGATAATTCTTCCTATGGCTAGTTAGTGCCCGCTAAGACTTGTTACTGTTTGTTGTGACGTGTTTTTTTCTTGTAACTAGTTAGAAGGCTATATGTTATGACATGTAAATGATTTTAATAAAGTGTTATTGCTTGTTACAGGTGATACTGTTTTTTATAGTATAACGGGCGTGATATTGATTTTTATGGTTACTTAATGCTTGCTATGTAGCTTATTCGTTGTTAGGTTTTTCATGGTGTGGTTTCTTCGTTCTAGGTATGTCATTGCTTGTTATTGTTTACAGTTTTATATTGCATACTACTGCTATTGCGGATTGTTACAACATTCGTAATGTTTATTACGCGGTTTACGCATTATTATCGTTAATTATGACTTGTTATGATGTGACGTAGTGTTTAGTCTTTGCTTATGCAGGATGTATTGGAGAACCCCCTTCCCCGGCTCTTAACTAGTTATGCTTCAGTAAGTTAGATAATGCTGGCAACAAAACTATAATTTTGTGTTTTTATATTTTGTATAATATGACGATTTTTTATTTTGTACAATATTTTGTATTTATATTTTGTGTTTGTATTATTATGAAGCAATAACGAGCCCCTTGGTAAGGGCAATATTTGTTTAAAGTAATAATTATACCTTCAGCAAAAATAAGCATTTTTCTCAGTTCTAGGATTTCTAAAATATTTCTCGGACTATCTACTCGTGTATTCCTAAGTATATTATACATAGCATCATGCTATAAGAGTCAGCATATACATTACACGGGTTTTTATGAAACCCACAATACTTACATGCACAAGAAGAACAGCAACGAGGTTAGAGCAACAGATACGTCTATCTGCAACAAACATACATAATCAGATTAAACCAAACACAATTACTAACTTCAATAAAAAGAATTTTTTAAACTTGTAGTGGTTAACACTTGTTAATAGTTTTAATCAAATATTAACTCATTAATAAAACATAATGAATTAGGTTTAGTTGTACATGGGAGACAAACATTTCATAAAAGGGGCAAAGTATCCAATACAGTCATTTCGTCCCATTTGGCTCAAAATAAGTGATAGCGTGTGATTCCACAAAACAGTTGATTTTATGTTATAGGTTATCTGTTGGAACAGATGTTTTAACGCCTAGGTTTTGTTACTTTAGGAGATGGAAAGAGAGAGAGATAGATAGATAGATAGATAGATAGATAGATAGATAGATAGATAGATAGATAGATAGATAGATAGATAGATAGAGAGAGAGAGAGAGAGAGAGAGAGAGAGAGAGAAAGAGAGAGAGAGAGAGAGAGAGAGAGAGAGAGAGAGAGAGAGAGTTTCTTCTAAGTTACATTTACGCCCTCATTGCTCCATGCGGTTTGGTTTCCAGTAAAAAGGTTCCCCTAAGTTAATTTACAGATTTATTTTGTTTAGGATTAAATTACTTACGTGAAGTAGGGCGGGTCTTAATCCGGAATAAAAGAGCGGTACCGGAAAATACTAATAAAATACGCCTGCAAAGGTATTTCGTGTATTTAAAGAATATATTGAGGAGAGTACCACCTGTAAATGACGAAAAATTGTCACTTTTTCCAGGAGATATCAGAGAATTACTGCACGGACATCATACAAAGCCATCTATGCTATATCCTTTTACATAAGAAAATTTAAAAATTAAAATATTTTTGAAAATGGTGGTAATAAAATACATTTTTCAAACTAACATAGTTGAGAAACCCAGTGGTTCTCTCAGTGAATTTAAAAGAGCTTTCCTAACATCTCTTCAGTTGAAAGTATGCAGCTTGCAAAATAATTCTAAACATGACTATTAGTTTTACAAACGAATCTGTCTTTACTAGACTATTTATTTGTATTGTGGATTTACGGAATATTTCATTCATCACGTGTTTTATCACGCGTCAACCTGTGGCACCGAGACAGAGATCCGCGGAACGATCGCTTCACGACGAGACAAACGCGAACCGACACTGGGAAGCAATCACTTTGTATTTCAGCCAAGACAATGAACAGCCCCGCTTTTGAACCGCCTGCCAAGTGCTTACACAGGTGTTCCACTCGTAAAGCCTAATGCAAAGCTTTAACCACATACTAAAATTAAAGCTTCTAAAATCATAAAGATAGGAGGCACCAAATGGAGAAGCTTTAGATATAGGATCGAGTGCCGGCGCATGTGACTGGCGCTATTTCTGTTCAGGTGGTTTCAGGTTCTTGAGATTTCAATTAGTCTCAGGATAGAATCGGTCCCAAAATGGCCACCACCACAAGAAGTCCCAAGTAACAGAACAGAGTGAAAAGAAGAGCAACCAATTGTTCTGCAGATATGGAAAACTTTGAAATTTAATCAGAAATTACGAGTATGAATGTCGACAATTAATTTAATTAAAAACTATCGATCTCCCCCTATTTGCACAATCTATTCTTTTGCCCTTTATATTCTCTACCAGAACCGGAAAATTTTCCTACTTATTTTTAGAACCCATTTCTATGCCCTATATATTCTCTACCAGGGCGTGAGTTCTTTCACTAATTTTACAAATAATTCGTATACCATTTATATCCTCTAACAGGGAATGTAAGGAAGGGAAATGTCTCTCCCTATATTCACAATTCATTCCTTTTCCTTTATATTCTCTTCCAGGGCTGGAGAAATCCCTACTTATATTTACAATCCATTTCCATGCCATTTACATTCTCTATCAGGGAGAAAATGTTAATAAAATAAGGATGTTAAATAGAAAGGGGTATAGGAGAGCCCTATATTCACAATCCATCACTATGCCCTCTGTATCCTCTACCAGGGCGTGAGGTCTCTCAATAATTTTACAATAAATTCCTATTCCATCTATATCTACTACCAGGAATGGAATTTTTCTCCCTATATTAGACTAACAATCCATTCCTACTTCCTCTATATCCTACAAAAAGGCTGGAAAGTCCCTTCCTATATTTACAATCCCTTCCTATGCTGTCTATATACTCTACCAGGCCTGTTAAGTAGATACATTTAATTACAATCCATTTCTACGCCTCCTATATCCTCTAACAATGCTGGAAAGACCCTTCGTAAATTTACAATCCCTTTATATGATGTCTATATCTTCTACCAGGCTTGGTGTGTCCCTACGTATATTCACAATCCATTTTACGGCTCCTATATTCTACAAGGTCTTGCAAGTCCTTCCTATATCCTCTACCAGGCCTGGTAAGTTCCTGCGTTTACTCACAATCCATTCCTACGCCTCCTATATCCTCGACCTGGCCTGGTACGTTCCTACGTATACTCGAAATCCATCCATTGACGATATAATGGTTTTTTAGTTACGATAATTTCACTTATTAGAGACGATGTTTCGAGTTTATCGAAAGTTACGCTCGCCGTAGGCCACTATAAGTGACCCACAAGCGCCATCAGAGTGCTATCGGAGGCCCTCATGCTGGCGGCTACAAGATGGATGCGGGCAACATGTACGTCTATTGCGTACTGTAACGTTAACGCTTTCTTTATGCTTGTAAACACTTTGGTTGTACAAGTTAGTGAACGTGTTTTTCCTCTGCCACTAGGCGCGCTTTGCATGTGGGCTACTGACAAAACAATTATGCAAAACTGCTGCAGCAGTGTTTTTAACGCACAAACACGGACAATATGATTAAATGGTCTCGCGAGAACCGGCAACCTCCTCAGACGTTTTGTTAACTTGTTCTTGTTCTTTCGGAATCCTTACTTGCCTAAGGTAATATGAAGAACGGATGCTCTTTCATATTTACAAAATATAAACTTTAAAAAGTGGTTGAGTACAAAATAAAGAGACGATTTAGTACTTTGCCAATGTAATTAGCGCGAATTTGTATTTGTTTGACTATTTATAGCTCCATAAGGCCATAGCCTATTACAAAAACATTGTCTTTCAAAAACAGTTATAATTTATAGTTATAGTTAGAAGATTAACAAGATATTAAAAGCGAACCTAGTGCCCGGTATGTGAAATAGGCACATAGACAAGGAATCAAAAGGAGAAATGAATCGATAAGGTTATGCTATGTTGTGTGTGTGTGTGTATGCAAGTGTGAGAGTGAGAGAGCGCGCGCGCAGCAGAGTGTGTGTGTGTGTGTGTGTGTGTGTGTGTGTGTGTGTGTGTGTGTTAACGAAGCTCAGTTATAACCCGGAACGTTCATTATGCAGAGCATTGTCTAGGCTACAATTACATTTATCAGACTTAATGGCGGATGACGGGTGGGAGGCGAACTCTTGATAACCATTCGGGTACAAATTAACCATGCAACTGCTTCCTTCCTTCGCCTGCTTCTTTATCTCTCGCTCACAGATTAGCTTAGCGCTTCGGCTTGATTGTGATTTACAGGACAGATTGAGAAACGCGTGGGGGAAGCCCAATCTGTGATCACTCGCTTTACGAACACCAAAACAAACAGGATTTAAAACGTAAGCTAACAGATTTCAATTTATTTAATGAAATTTAAACTTGTCCAAAAATCGATTCTTAATGTTGTGCACTGGTTTTCATCCAGCACAGGTTTAGAGTATAAATATTGTACAGCGAGGTCAAGAGACGTTACCTACTGTTTCTGCAGCTGATCAGCTTCATCACTTTCAAACGCTGCTGCATTTTCATGACTAAGATTTGTGCATGTTTATTTTCTCCAATAAAGCTTTCTTGAGAACATTCAAGCCATCCAGGGACTAATAAATATCAAGTTTGCAAGGTCTTTCTTCTTAAAAGTCAGTACATGTTTGATAAATCCATTCCTCGCACAGCCAGAATTTTATTTTATAAAACTATAGCGGTTTTAAAATCGGTTTCCTAAAATACATCTTGATTTCCATAATGTAGTATTTTAGTTCATACAAAACATTTTCAAATCTTGTAGTGCATACTTTGACAAATATTGAGAAAACAATTTCTTTGAAACTCAGTTTTTGTTTAAGGACCTTGTTTTTGTAATCTTCTTAGAAGTCGATTTCAATAATTTTGAGACATTTACTTTTGTAATATTTTTATATATCTGAATTTGTCATTTTTTAACTTTTGATTTAGATATTTTTCATACCTCTGTTTTTGCAATAGTTGCTGTTTTGATAACATTCACACCTCAGTAGTTTTTTGTCTTTCGTAAAATTTGTTTTACTACAAAGCATTGTTTATCTTAATTGTATGAATGACCAATCCTCTGGCGGTTGTTTCCTGAATAATATTTTCCTTTTTCATCCTTCCTTTTGTAGTAGAATTAAAATTAATAACGTATTTCGCCAGTCATGATCAAAACGTGTTCTTATATAAAATCTGTTTTATTCGTTTATGTTAGTACTAAAGTAGTTATTTCATTTATTTACAGCATTAAGGTTTTTTATAAGAAGAAATTACGTACTATAGACTACCCTATTAAATTCTTCGGTCTACAGGTACAAAAATTTTCAACAGGACGTGAACAAGTCCATCTCTAATATGTATTTTATCAACCATGGAAAAATTATTAACATAGTGTATAAAGACAGTCAAACGTAAAAACCCTACCTTATTCAACATAAAATATGCTCTAGGTCAGGGGTTCTCAAACTGTGGTACGCGTACCCTTACGGGGGTATGCGAAAATTTTCAGGATGCACGCGGGGCAGGTTAATGAAAAATTAAAGCATTTTAACTTCTTTTGTTTCGTAATCAAGCAAGGTTATAATTTAATAATGGGATTGAATACTCGTATGGTCGAGTTACTTGAAACGAAGAAATGAAACAACTTTGTCTCATTATTTCGTAGAAATAGTGAGCGCCGCCTGGCACCAGTGACAGTTTTTTTTTATTTAAAAGGTGTTTTTTAATGTAACCGCTCCCCCCCCCCCAACCACAAGGGAGCACGCCAAATTTTAAGGGGTATAGTCTTTGAAAACGATTAAGACCTCCTACTCTAGATAACTAATATGATCTCACTACCGAAAAATAAAACAAATGATATTGATTACTAAGTTGGATTGAGGGGCAAACTGAATGAATACACGTATAAGTTGGATTGAGGGGCAAACTGAATGAATACACGTATAAGTTCGATTGAGGGGCAAACTGAATGAATACACGTATAAGTTGGATTGAGGGGCAAACTGAATGAATACACGTATAAGTTCGATTGAGGGGCAAACTGAATGAATACACGTATAAGTTGGATTGAGGGGCAAACTGAATGAATACACGTATAAGTTGGATTGAGGGGCAAACTGAATATAGGTATAAGACAAGACAGAAACGGAAAGAGGAACCAAGTACATAAAGATCTATCATTATAGAACCGAAAGGAATAAAAAAAAAACTGCGAAAAGAGATAGACTATACGTCATTATGGTTTAGTGAAAAATAAAGGCAAACGGAAACATAACGAAAGAGGAAGAAATACAAGAAAATGAAATAAACACTCATAAATCAGTTGAATTAATTTGATAATTTCTAAAAATATAGAAGAAAAACAACCGAGAAATCGATGTGAACTCAACCATGATATATTGTTTTTTCATTGATAAATACACCATGTCGTGAAAGTTGTACAGTTGAATGAAAAACTGTAAACTCCACTGCCTCCATAATTACTGTATCCGCAATGATTTATACCCAATTACGTTTAATTTATATAAGAAACATTTGAAAAGCAATTAGTCCGTAGGAACTGGTACTGACAATCGGACACTAATGGTAGAAACCAATCTATCGCTAATTCGCAACTATCGAAAAGGAATTAAAGTCAGATAAACGGCGATGATTTAAATTTCATCATTAAAAGCAAATCCGTTCTTAATCGAGTGAATAGTCAGGCCTAATTATCGACTAATGAGAATCGATTCACAAGTCGATTACTTCCTAAAGCCACCGTGTATCGCCATAAACAGCCGCCAATTTCCCATTTCATTTACCGCTAGTCACACAATTGCCAGGTTTACATTGAAAGCTTTCTAAAATGGTTATAAGTATGACTGGGTTTAGAATAGCACAGCCACCCCTAAACTCGGCCTCTACGTAACCTAGGACTATAGGGGTAGTTTTGGATGATGCTCAAGGTCATCCCGGCCTTGACCCTAGACCAAGGGGTGGTTTCGACCACGTTCAGGGGGGTAGGGGGTAGTTTTTCGAAAAAAAAAAACTCGGCCGCTACGTAACCTAGGACTATAGGGGTAGTTTCGGATGATGCCGGGGGACGTCGCGACCCTGATCCAAGCCATAGGGGTGGTTTTGAACACGTTTAGAGGGGTGGGGGGTAGTTTTTCGAAAAAAAAATAAATTCCAACCAACCAACCTAAGCTAGCCAAAATGGATCAAACCTAACCTAACCTACGTGTTGGGGGTGACCTCGGCCACGTTCAGGACCATCTCCGGGGGTGGACTGGGGGGTGGGGGGTAGTTTTCGAAAAAATTTTGGAAAATCGTGTCTTGACCGATAGGGTGAGTTTAGGGTCTAATACGGGCTGCTGAGGGGTAGTTTCACCTAGGGGTAGTTTTTACAAAAAATATGAAATTGCCGAAAATCGATCGGATGGATCAACAGACAGTACAGGATATGTCTAGAGTCCTTTTTGGACCATTGCGGGGGCGGTTCACCTAGGGGTAGTTTTTAAATAAAATATGAAAAAAATCGATCGGTATGATCGAAGGACCGTACGG
Organism: Prosapia bicincta; assembly: GCA_036971475.1. Classification (NCBI taxonomy): domain Eukaryota; kingdom Metazoa; phylum Arthropoda; class Insecta; order Hemiptera; family Cercopidae; genus Prosapia; species Prosapia bicincta. Next base: position 148,995,251 of record JBAIZL010000004.1, on the reverse strand, counting down.
GATATGTGTCCATTATGGTAGGCAGTGTGGGTGGGAGCACCGGTTTTCAGATTGCCAAAAATGATCGAGGTCCTAGGTAAAAGCCAATCCCGAACCGGCGCCTGAGGTAACACCGCCTAGGAGCGGGTAAAGCTAACACGGAGCACGCACTCGGTTAAAGCCAAACCGAGCCCAGCCACCCGGCAGCTAGGCCTTAGGTAAAGCTAACACGGAGCTAGCCCTCGGGTAAAGCCATCACGAGGCCGACCCTTAGGTAAAGTAACCCTGGAATAGCTCCAGTGGTGGGGGTAACTTTTGGAAAGATTTAACGGTTATCTGATGACGTATCAGCGCTTGAGCGAGTCTAGGCAAGTAGTAGGCATACCCTAACTATAGTGTTCTACCCTAAATAAATTGGCTGATGCAGGGCAAGGGGCAAACCCGCAGAGTTAACACACTATCTTGGAGGTAGACCCACCCAAACCTCAGGCATAGCATCCCTGCAGCGGGGATTTAGCCAACCCAAGGCAGGCCCTTAAGTAAAGCCCCCTGAAGAAAAGGCTTAAGGTAAAGCTACCTTGGAGCCTGGTCTTAGGTAAAGCCTCCTTGGAGGTAGACTTTAAGTAAAGCTACCCAAGAGTCTGGCCAGGATGGTTGCTATATCAATTACAACCTATCGACCAAGACAAACACCCCCACCAAGTCCTAGGTAAAGCCATCCAGGTGTCAGACCATAGGTAAAGTAACCGAGGAGTCGGGCCTGAGGTAAAGCCAGCCAGGCCCTAGGTAAAGCTACCATTGAGGCAGACCATCGGTAAAGCTAACATGGAGTCGGGGCCTAGGTAAAGCTACCATGGAGTTAGACCATAGGTAAAGCAAACACGGAGCAAGGACTCAGGTAAAAGCCATCTCGAAGCCAGCCGATAGGTAAAGTAACCCTGGATTCAGGCATCAAGTGGGGGTGGTTATCAAATAATATATGAAATTACCAAAAATGATCGGTTAGATCAAACGACCAACGACCTACATAGAGTTCAAATAGTCAACAAGTTGAATCGACCAATCACAACGCGGGGGCCCGGTAGGCCTACGTAAACGGTCAATGTAAGACGAGAAGGCCTATATAACGTGTTAAACCAATATATATAACAGCCCACATAATGTGTTAAACAAATATGCAAGCCTACATACATACTATGCTAGGCCGACATATTATGTCGGTAAATCACCGGCCAAAGCCTATATGAACTGAGATAGTTTCACCTCATATATCAGGTAGAACCACGGGCAGGCAACCGTATAATATGGGGAGTACTATAAGGTATAGCTAAACCAATATACGATAGCCCACATAATGTGTTAAACAAATACGCAAGCTTGCATACATACTATGCTAGGCCTACATACATGAATCCCTAAATGCGCCTACTATGTCGGTAAATCACTGGCCACAGCCTATATGAACAGAGATAGTTTCACCTCATATATCAGGTAGAACCTGATATAATAATCGTATAATATGGGAAGTACTATAAGGTACATCTACCAATGCATAACCTATCAAGCCCATGACGGTCAACAAATATTACAATATAATTAAAAAAAAGTTACGCAACCTATATATACATACAGTGCTAAGCCAACATTCAGGCATATATACTTTGTTAAACCAGCATGCAATATACTCTAAATAGCCATAACGGTGTTAAACCAATATGCAGGTTAACCCATATACATCCTGTATTAGGCCAATATTCCCGTTACCCACATATTCCTATATAATATGTTAAGCCTGGATGAATGATATCTTATATAGTGTGTTAAACAAAAACGCTTGTAAACCCACATAAATAATATGCTAAGCCTACATACTGTGCTAAACAGATACGCGTGTAAACTCACATAAATACAATGCTAACCAACATGGATGCTATCCTACACAGGCTTATATACTATGTTAGGCCTGGATACGTGATTGCCCCATATAGTGTGTTAAATAAATATGCGTGTAAACCAAATAAATACTCTGGTAAGCCAACATGCATGCTATCATAGATAGGCGTATATACTATGTTAGGCCTACATATCGCGTTAAACAAACATGTGTAAGCCACCATACATATTATGCTAAGCCGACTTACACGAATCCCTAAATGTGCCCGCTATGTCGGTAAACCACAGGCCAAAGCCTATATGAACAGAGATAGTTTCACCTCATATATCAGGTAGAACCAGGCAATCGAATAATATGGGAAGTACTATAGGGTACATCTACCAATGCATAACCTATCACGCCCATGACGGTCAACAAATACTACAATATAATTTAAAAAAGTTACGCAACCTATATACATACAGTGCTAAGCCAACATTCAGGCATATATACTATGTTATACCAGCATGCAATATAATCTACATAGCCATATATACGCTGTTAAACCAATATGCAGGTTAACCTATATACATCCTGTATTAGGCCAATATCCCCGTTACCCGCATAGGCCTATATAATATGTTAAGCCTGTATAAGTGATTGCCCTTATAGTGTGTTCAATAAATATGCGTGTAAACCAAATAAATACTCTGGTAAGCCAACATGTATGCTATCATAGATAGGCGTATATACTATGTTAGGCCTACATATCGCGTTAAACAAACATGTGTAAGCCACCATACATATTATGCTAAGCCGACAAGGGCCTACAAATTGTAACACATTATATCCACTGCATAGGTTAGCTAAACGGCTATCACACACTATCCTACAGGTACCACATAATACCTAATCAATAACACATAGTATCCAATGCATAGCCTGACGAAGGTTTAATATATAGTATCCAGAGGCCCCGCTAACGATTAACACGTTGTATCCATAAGGCCTACTATGTCGGTAAACCACAGGCCCAAGCTTATATGATCAGAGTCCGACACACATTTTCACCCGTCTATCAGGTAGAACCTCAGGCAAGGGGCTGTATAATACGGGAAGTACTATATCGTATAGCTAACAATGCATAACCTATCACGCCCATGACGGTCAGCAAATACTACAATATAATCAAAAAAAAAGTCGCGCAACCTATATACATACAGTGCTAACCAATATAGGCATATATACTATGTTAAACCAGCATGCAATATAATCTAAATAGCCATATATACGCTGTTAAACAAATATGCGTGTAAACCTACATAAATACTATGGTAAGCCAACATGCATGCTATCATACTATCTTAAGCCTACATAATGTGTTAAACATATACGTGTGTAAGCCAGCATAGATATTATGCTAAGAAGACATGGACCTACAAAGTATAACACATTATATTCGGTCCATAGTTTAGCTAATGGATATCACACACTAACCTACAAGCTGCCCACAAATTACCACATAATATCCGATACATAGCCCGGATAATCATTAACGCATAGCGGCCGATGCAAGTCATGACTAGGGCTAACACAACATATTCAAACCATAGCCTGACTAGGGCTAACACATAGTATCCGATGAGAAGTATGAATACAAAGTAACACATAATATCCGTTGCATAGCTCGGCTAAAGTTCGTCATATAGCACCCGAAGTATAGCTTGACAAACACATAGCATCTCATGAGCGGCGTGATATAAGGTAACACCTAGTATCCGATACACAACCTAGGATCGAATATGACGTCATCCAGGTGGAGAACAAGATGGTGGCAATGTTCATACCGACTTCAAAAAGGGCTATGGCCTGTGTAGGCTAGATCAAATAACCAACGTTTCAACTAAACTACTGGCATACGCGTAGTTTAACCAACCAACATACGCGAAGTTCAAACGAACAGCATTGACACCAGGTCCAAATAGGCTATGGCGGCTATGCCCAGATCAGCGTTTCAGCTAATCAAAATGAAAAACTTACGCTAATCAACCAACATCCACACCGAAGTCAAATGGGTTATGGTTAGTGAAGGCACCGGCAAAAGCTTTTTTTTTTTTTTTTTTTTTTTTTTTTTTTTTTTTTTTTTTTTTTTTTTTTTTTTTATCCTGGCGAAAAACCAATTGTGGTTATCATCGCCAAACAAAATCTAACAAAGAACGCGATGTTTTAAATAAAATCAAATAAATAAATACAACAAAAATTACAAAACAAAATAAAACACCAACAATAAAAAACAAAAAACAACAATATAACAATGAAAAAATCCTTAAAAACTAAATAACAAAATAACAACAAAGAACAATATAACAGTAAATAAATAATATGTAAAACAATAATGGGTAACAATTTACCAATAAATAAATCTCAATAACAATAACAAGAACAGAGAATAAATTTAATTAAAATAAATAAAAGAAACACACAGAATTATATGTATAAATAAAATTTAAAAAAAAAATATATATATTTATGTATTAAATTTTAAAATATATTTTCAAGTGGTGCAAGAAAGCGATGACTCGGTCAATGGCCGAGGCATCGTCCCTTAACACCACCTTTAAACTCCCTTTTAAATTAAAAAGGGCACGAACATTAACTACACTAACACAATCTACCAAAATATGTTTTATTGTGAAGATATCACCGCAATATTGGCATATTGGTGGATCTTCACGACTCATCAAATATCCATGAGTTGCAAAAGAGTGGCCAACGCGAAGGCGTGTGACCACCACTTCCTCCCTACGTTTTGAACGAATTGAAGACCTCCATGGACGGACGGTATCTTTAATTTCCCTCAGCTTATTCTGAATCACGGTATGCCACTCGTCATTCCAAGCAGCGAGCAATAAATGTTTCGCGAAACACACATAATCAGATGCCATAACCAGTTGAGTAATAGGCACCAAACTTGTAGCTTTCTTCGCCGCTTCATCCGCTTTTGTGTTTCCAAGTATTCCGCAATGTCCAGGAACCCAACAGAAAGTTACCCCCACACCCCTCAATTGAAGCCTGTGTACAGCACACAAAATGTCCCCAACTAAAGGGTTGCTAGAGAAAACATCCTGAAGAGCCTGAAGAGCACTTTTGGAATCCGAACACAAAAGATAATGCGAGGATTGAGATTGAATGACGGTCAAAGCTTTAAAAATAGCAAATAGTTCTGCCGTGAAAACACTGCAAGCTGAGGGCAATCCGTACGTGTAGGTATATCCAGATGCATAAAACGCACATCCAACGCCATTGTCCAGTTTAGATCCATCAGAGAAAATAATTTCACTGTGTTGGTGAGATTTATAAATGGATAAAAATTCCTGGTGGTAGACCACAACAGGAGTATCGTGTTTTATATAACCGGACAATGAGAAATCGAAGTGCGGCGTTTTTATTATCCATGGAGGTAGATAGCACATTTGTCGTTCAAACATAGTTGGAAGTTGCAACTCAAGGTCATCCAATATTCTTAACGTTCGTATGCCAAAGGGAGCGGTCGAACGTTGACGTGTATTGTACACTTGATTTAGCGTATTATAAAAGACTCTTTCAAATGCCGGGTGGTTGGGTTTGCTTCGAAGAACAGAAACGTAAGATATTTGTAGCATCTGACGTCGTCTTGAAAGAGCGGGTTCCCCAGCCTCGACAAGAAGACTAGGGATTGGGCTAGTTCTAAATGCACCAGTAGCCAGTCTAAGTCCAGAGTGGTGGACAGCATCGAGAGTTTTCAGAACTGTAAGTCGTGCGGATGAATAGGCTTGACAGCCATAATCAATGCGCGATCTAACGACAGCGCGATAAAATCGAAGCATACTAGTTCTGTCTGCTCCCCAATTCGTACCACTAAGGACTCTTAACATATCCAATTTCTTATTGCATCTCACCTTCAAATCACGAACATGTGGGATCCATGAGAGTCTTTTATCAAATAAAAGACCTAGAAATCGAACACTATCCGTGGTTTGAAGCTGAACCCCGTCAAGAAAAAGGATCGGCTCCTGGTGTTGCCTACGACGACTAAATGCTACACATTGGGTCTTCGAAGCAGAGAATTTGAAACCTGTAGATTTTGACCATTCCTCCAATCTGTATATTGCTAACTGCAAAGATCTTTCCGCAGTTGCCATACTACGAGCAGGCACATATATACAAAAGTCATCCACAAAAAGGGAACAGTGTACCGGAGATCGTATATTACTGGTGATACTATTTATTGCAACGGCAAACAGCGTGACGCTCAGCACGCTGCCCTGCGGTACACCATTCTCTTGTGTATAGCTGTTTGAATACGTGCCTCCAAGTCGAACGCGGAAAGATCTGTTTGAAAGAAAGTTAGCGATGAATGCTAGGATATTCCCTTGTATACTCCATGATTTCAGAGTGTTCAGAATTCCTCTTTTCCATGCCATATCATATGCCTTTTCAAGGTCAAAGAAAACCGCAACGAGCGTTTGACGCAAGAGAAAGGCATCTTGAATAGCGGATTCTAACAAAACCAATTGGTCAACTGATGAGCGTCCTAGTCTGAAACCACATTGTTCGTTGCTAAGAAGGTTGTTGGTTTCTAGGTACCAGACAAGACGGCGGTTGACCATCTTCTCCAGTAGTTTGCACAAGACGCTTGTAAGTGATATAGGCCTGTAACTACTGGGGTTGGTTTTGTCCTTACCTGGCTTCAAAAGAGGAATTACAGTCGATTCTAACCATGCATCGGGGAAAGAGCGCTCCTCGAATAAACGATTGTATACTCGAAGGAGGACAAGTTTCGCCGATGATGGTAGATGTTTTAGCATGGAGTACACAATGGAATCAGGACCTGGTGCAGAATCCTTCGTTGACGCAAGAGCTGACTCCAATTCCCCTATAGAGAAAGGAGTGTTTAAAGGAGAGTCCTCAGACGACCCAACAGTAAACGGTATTGCTTCTTCCTTCAGTTTATAAATCTGGAATAATCTATTATAGGCTGTAGTAGCAGAAAAGTTAGAAAAAGATGTTCCAAGCACATTAGCAATGTCATCACTGTTTGTGATTAATCTCCCATCAGGTTGCTTCAGCGCAATGGCTGGCAACGAAATGGAAGTACCACAAACTGATCTTAGTTTCCTCCACACTGTGGAGGACGGAGTTGTTCGTCTAATTGTGCTAATGTACTGTTCCCAAGAGTTCTTTCTACTCAGCCTAAATATCCTCCGTGCTTTCGCACGGAGTATTTTATATTCCTGAAGGTTTCCATTCGTTAGGTGTCGTTTAAATCTCCTAAGAGCTCTTCGTCGTAAACGGAGGATTTCTGTGCATTCATCGTTCCACCACGGCACAGGCGGTCGGCGTGGATGCGCAGAGGTTTTCGGAATGGTCTTTTCAGCGGCATTTAAAATTGCTTTTGTAAAATTTTCTATATTTTCATCAATGGGTGTCAGATAATCCATGTCAAGTGATACAAGGTAATTCGAGTAGGAGTCCCAGTTGGCTTTTCGCAAAATCCAACTGGAATTTCGAACATAACAGGTTTGGGAGTCACATAAACTGATCTTAATAGGCACATGGTCGCTTCCATACAAATCATTGAGTACCGACCATGTGCATCTAGTAGCTAATTGAGGGCTGCAAATCGATAGATCAACAGCTGTCCATCCACCAGTAGATGCTGCTAAATGAGTAGGAGTGCCGTCATTTAGCAGACATAAGTCTAGTTCCGTTCTTACACTTTCAACAATATCACCTCGAGAGTTCCTAGTCGGAGATCCCCAAGACGAATGGTGGGCATTAAAATCCCCTACCAATAAGAACGGAGTTGGTAACTGGCTTATCAAATTTACTAAATCACTGTGATGCAGGTTTTCCTGTGGTGGCAAGTAGACACAACACACAGTGATTTTATACGGGACAGCTGTTTGAACGGCTACTGCTTGTAAAGGAGTTATTAAGTTTAGAGAAACAGCATCGATACAGTCACGGGCTAGGATGGCTACGCCACCTCTAGCTCGATCTTCTGTAACGAAGTCCGATCTAAAAACTGAATACTCCCTTAAATGGAAATTATGCGATTCGTGGAGATGTGTCTCCTGTAGACATACAAACATTGGGTACACATCTCGCACGAGTACTTTAAGTTCTTCTATGTGACTCCTAACACCGTTGACGTTCCATTGTATCACTGACTTCCTAAGCAAAGACATTTATTAGCTTAGCAAAGGGTTTATTTGACACCCATTGGTGCTCTCTCCTTTCTTGCCTGGGACGTTTTGGGACGTCTAAGGCTTACATTTCTCAGATTCCATATCCACCCGTTCAGGGATGGAATCCGAGGAAGTTTTGGGTTTAGGAGGGGTAGTTTTCACATTCCCTCCTTTGTTTGCATTTTTCTTAATCTGTAACGACTGTGACGATGTGGTCTGTCGTAACTCCGGTCTACGTGGTTTGGATTTTTCCAACGTCTTCTGCACAGATGGTTTACTACCCGTTGATAATTTCTTCTGCACCGAAACACAAGGCTCACTTAGTGATTTATTTCGTGCTCCAATCCCCCCAGTGGAAGGGATAGGTACACGAGGTAAAACACTATCAGTTGCTGCAGGTTGTACCAAATTTAGAGACGATCCATTTGTGACTAAGCACAAAAGGCGAGACACTTGTTCAGTTAGAGCTTCAATCTTCTTGGACAGCTCAGCACAGTTGGTACAAGACGATTTCGAAGCGGTCAGGGTAGCGGCATAAGTCTTACTGTCTGCCTTTGGCTGAGTGGATCTATAGAGTTTTTTGGCCTCTGGAAATGACAGCTTGTCTTTCGCCATGATGCCTAGGATAGCTTTCTCTTCCTTAAATGTAGGGCAGTTGTAGGATCGCGCTGGGTGGTCACCACCACAGTTGGCGCATTTCGGAGAATTAATACATTCCTTGTCATCATGGCCTTCAGCGCTACATATACCGCATACGTTCTGCTTCGAACACGTAGAGCTGATATGCCCAAATCGCTGGCACTTGAAGCAGCGCCTAGGGTTAGCCACGTATGGTCTCACTGAGATCCTTTGATAACCTGCATGCAAGTATTCGGGTATTTCCGGCTTTCCAAAGGTTACAATAAAAGACGCTGTTGCTACTTTTTCTCCTTTGTCCATTTTCATTATGGGGATAACCTCCGTAACTAACTGAGACGACAGTTCGGATTTAATTTCATCAACTGAAATGTACATTAAGTCCCTACATGTGATGACCCCCTTTGAGTAATTCAAGGATCTGTGGGGAGCCACAGATACCTTGACCTGGTCAAAGAAAGAGGTCATTTTAGATAGAGCACGGATTTGTCTCTCGGTGGAAGTCGCAACTAACAGTGTTCCGTTTCTGAGTTTCTTAATAGAGGCTACTGGGCCTCCAGCACAAGCAGTAATAGCCTTGTTAATAAGGAAGGGAGAAACTTTGGAAAGATCTTTCCCTTCTTCGGCACTAGAAACAACTAAATACTTTGCTGATGGCAATGTCTGCGACGTTGCCACCATCAACTTTTTACTCAGATCTTGACTATCGTCAGGAGAATCCTGGCGTGTCCTCTTCAGACTAGTCATATTTGACGTGGTTTTGGAATCCATAAATATTTTTTGCCAGCCATCGTGTCAAGCGTTACGGGCGAGACTATAGGAACGGGTACACCCTTGGATCACATTAAGATCATTTCCAACCCTCAGAACTCTGAGGCCTATAGCTTTTCTCCTTAGCTCGACTGGATGGGCATCAGTCGAGGACTCGTAATACTGTGCACAGGCTCCGACACCCATGCACCGCGGACACTCCCTGACCAAGGACCGAAGCGGCTGGTAGACCAGAAACCGCGCTTACGTCTTCGGCAGAGCAAGCTCACATCAGCGTCCCAGACCAGAGTTTGTCACGCTCTGGACTTTTCAGCACTCCCAACGCGCAACGGTTCTGACCAGTCAAAATTCCCTAAGCGAAGATGTAAGTGTTGAAATGTGTATAGATTGTGTTGGTGTGTGTATGTGTGTGTGTATGTTTTTGTGAGTGGTGTAGTGTTAGGCTAGGGTACCGCGAGGGACGCCAAATCCCTCGTAGGTGCGGCTAGTCCGCACCCCCCTGCGGTCCGGCAAAAGCTTTAAGCCCTAGACATAATTATAGCTATCAACGCGTACCAAAATAGCTATGCAGAAACCGTCAAGGCCATTACACATATTGTCCAGGTATGTTCTCCATCAAACCGAGACTTTAGACACCATCTCTGTAAAACAGCTAACAAATTATACTCTACCACAATAGGTATGTCAAAACTGTTACCGGATCATAATCTAAGACAATGGTTACGTAACGCCCTTTATCAATTTAAGACCTTAAGCGATATCTTCGTAAAGACAGCCACAATAGTTACGTTAAAAAGAGCTACCGCTGCTCACCCTACCATAATAGCTACGTACAGACGGCTAATATTGTATAACCTATCACAAGACTTATGTAAAAACAGCTATGCATAACCTGTCACACAATAACTGCGTAAAGGCAGCTAACAATGCCTACCCCTTTAAAATAGCTACGAAAAGATAACAACCAATACATACCCTATCATAATAGCTATGTAAAGACAGCTAAAGATGCATAACCTAACTCAGTAATGATTGCTATTAAATAATGAACCATTACACTAGCCACGTAAAGACAGCTACCAACACTACAATAGCTACGTAAAAACAGTTATCGATCCGTGACCAAGATAATACCTACGTAAGACCTATATCAGTGCTAAGACAATAGCTCCGTAAGGAAAACCTACCACTTCATGAACTACGACAACAGCAAGGTGTGGACGGCTACCAATACATTACTTATCACAGCTACCAACACATAACTCGTCACACTAGCTAAGTAAATAGCGCTACGATTGAATAGCCTATCACACAGGCCAAATGAGGGTCACTAACTAAACCATCACAATATCTCTGTACATGGCAGATGGCGTGATGATCCTCATCTTTATCGCACACCTAACAGTAGGTTAGAAGCACTCTGGCTAGCTTAGGTTAGTGGGTTGAAAATAATTTTTTCGAAAAACTACCCCTCTAGACGTGGTTGAACACCCAACAGTAGGTTAGGTTAGAAGCACTCTGGCTAGCCTAGGTTAGTGGGTTGAAAATAATTTTTCCTAAAAACTACCCCTCTAGACGTGGTTGAACCCTCCCCCAAGGCTACGATCAAGGTCACATCGACCGCCTGCATCATCCAAAACCGCCCCTAACTTCTACAACCACAGGTCAGTGATGCCCGTGATGGAGATACGACCAACCTTTGAAAGTTAGGGGTGGTTTTGGATGATGCAGGCGGTCGATGTGACCTTGATCGTAGCCTTGGGGGAGGGTTCAACCACGTCTAGAGGGGTAGTTTTTAGGAAAAATTATTTTCAACCCACTAACCTAGGCTAGCCAGAGTGCTTCTAACCTAACCTACTGTTGGGTGTTCAACCACGTCTAGAGGGGTAGTTTTTCGAAAAAATTATTTTCAACCCACTAACCTAAGCTAGCCAGAGTGCTTCTAACCTACTGTTAGGTGTGCGATAAAGATGAGGATCATCACGCCATCTGCCATGTACAGAGATATTGTGATGGTTTAGTTAGTGACCCTCATTTGGCCTGTGTGATAGGCTATTCAATCGTAGCGCTATTTACTTAGCTAGTGTGACGAGTTATGTGTTGGTAGCTGTGATAAGTAATGTATTGGTAGCCGTCCACACCTTGCTGTTGTCGTAGTTCATGAAGTGGTAGGTTTTCCTTACGGAGCTATTGTCTTAGCACTGATATAGGTCTTACGTAGGTATTATCTTGGTCACGGATCGATAACTGTTTTTACGTAGCTATTGTGGTGTTGGTAGCTGTCTTTACGTGGCTAGTGTAATGGTTCATTATTTAATAGCAATCATTACTGAGTTAGGTTATGCATCTTTAGCTGTCTTTACATAGCTATTATGATAGGGTATGTATTGGTTGTTATCTTTTCGTAGCTATTTTAAAGGGGTAGGCATTGTTAGCTGCCTTTACGCAGTTATTGTGTGACAGGTTATGCATAGCTGTTTTTACATAAGTCTTGTGATAGGTTATACAATATTAGCCGTCTGTACGTAGCTATTATGGTAGGGTGAGCAGCGGTAGCTCTTTTTAACGTAACTATTGTGGCTGTCTTTACGAAGATATCGCTTAAGGTCTTAAATTGATAAAGGGCGTTACGTAACCATTGTCTTAGATTATGATCCGGTAACAGTTTTGACATACCTATTGTGGTAGAGTATAATTTGTTAGCTGTTTTACAGAGATGGTGTCTAAAGTCTCGGTTTGATGGAGAACATACCTGGACAATATGTGTAATGGCCTTGACGGTTTCTGCATAGCTATTTTGGTACGCGTTGATAGCTATAATTATGTCTAGGGCTTAAAGCTTTTGCCGGTGCCTTCACTAACCATAACCCATTTGACTTCGGTGTGGATGTTGGTTGATTAGCGTAAGTTTTTCATTTTGATTAGCTGAAACGCTGATCTGGGCATAGCCGCCATAGCCTATTTGGACCTGGTGTCAATGCTGTTCGTTTGAACTTCGCGTATGTTGGTTGGTTAAACTACGCGTATGCCAGTAGTTTAGTTGAAACGTTGGTTATTTGATCTAGCCTACACAGGCCATAGCCCTTTTTGAAGTCGGTATGAACATTGCCACCATCTTGTTCTCCACCTGGATGACGTCATATTCGATCCTAGGTTGTGTATCGGATACTAGGTGTTACCTTATATCACGCCGCTCATGAGATGCTATGTGTTTGTCAAGCTATACTTCGGGTGCTATATGACGAACTTTAGCCGAGCTATGCAACGGATATTATGTGTTACTTTGTATTCATACTTCTCATCGGATACTATGTGTTAGCCCTAGTCAGGCTATGGTTTGAATATGTTGTGTTAGCCCTAGTCATGACTTGCATCGGCCGCTATGCGTTAATGATTATCCGGGCTATGTATCGGATATTATGTGGTAATTTGTGGGCAGCTTGTAGGTTAGTGTGTGATATCCATTAGCTAAACTATGGACCGAATATAATGTGTTATACTTTGTAGGTCCATGTCTTCTTAGCATAATATCTATGCTGGCTTACACACGTATATGTTTAACACATTATGTAGGCTTAAGATAGTATGATAGCATGCATGTTGGCTTACCATAGTATTTATGTAGGTTTACACGCATATTTGTTTAACAGCGTATATATGGCTATTTAGATTATATTGCATGCTGGTTTAACATAGTATATATGCCTATATTGGTTAGCACTGTATGTATATAGGTTGCGCGACTTTTTTTTTTGATTATATTGTAGTATTTGCTGACCGTCATGGGCGTGATAGGTTATGCATTGTTAGCTATACGATATAGTACTTCCCGTATTATACAGCCCCTTGCCTGAGGTTCTACCTGATAGACGGGTGAAAATGTGTGTCGGACTCTGATCATATAAGCTTGGGCCTGTGGTTTACCGACATAGTAGGCCTTATGGATACAACGTGTTAATCGTTAGCGGGGCCTCTGGATACTATATATTAAACCTTCGTCAGGCTATGCATTGGATACTATGTGTTATTGATCAGGTATTATGTGGTACCTGTCGGATAGTGTGTGATAGCCGTTTAGCTAACCTATGCAGTGGATATAATGTGTTACAATTTGTAGGCCCTTGTCGGCTTAGCATAATATGTATGGTGGCTTACACATGTTTGTTTAACGCGATATGTAGGCCTAACATAGTATATACGCCTATCTATGATAGCATACATGTTGGCTTACCAGAGTATTTATTTGGTTTACACGCATATTTATTGAACACACTATAAGGGCAATCACTTATACAGGCTTAACATATTATATAGGCCTATGCGGGTAACGGGGATATTGGCCTAATACAGGATGTATATAGGTTAACCTGCATATTGGTTTAACAGCGTATATATGGCTATGTAGATTATATTGCATGCTGGTATAACATAGTATATATGCCTGAATGTTGGCTTAGCACTGTATGTATATAGGTTGCGTAACTTTTTTAAATTATATTGTAGTATTTGTTGACCGTCATGGGCGTGATAGGTTATGCATTGGTAGATGTACCCTATAGTACTTCCCATATTATTCGATTGCCTGGTTCTACCTGATATATGAGGTGAAACTATCTCTGTTCATATAGGCTTTGGCCTGTGGTTTACCGACATAGCGGGCACATTTAGGGATTCGTGTAAGTCGGCTTAGCATAATATGTATGGTGGCTTACACATGTTTGTTTAACGCGATATGTAGGCCTAACATAGTATATACGCCTATCTATGATAGCATGCATGTTGGCTTACCAGAGTATTTATTTGGTTTACACGCATATTTATTTAACACACTATATGGGGCAATCACGTATCCAGGCCTAACATAGTATATAAGCCTGTGTAGGATAGCATCCATGTTGGTTAGCATTGTATTTATGTGAGTTTACACGCGTATCTGTTTAGCACAGTATGTAGGCTTAGCATATTATTTATGTGGGTTTACAAGCGTTTTTGTTTAACACACTATATAAGATATCATTCATCCAGGCTTAACATATTATATAGGAATATGTGGGTAACGGGAATATTGGCCTAATACAGGATGTATATGGGTTAACCTGCATATTGGTTTAACACCGTTATGGCTATTTAGAGTATATTGCATGCTGGTTTAACAAAGTATATATGCCTGAATGTTGGCTTAGCACTGTATGTATATATAGGTTGCTTAACTTTTTTTTAATTATATTGTAATATTTGTTGACCGTCATGGGCTTGATAGGTTATGCATTGGTAGATGTACCTTATAGTACTTCCCATATTATACGATTGCCAGGTTCTACCTGATATATGAGGTGAAACTATCTCTGTTCATATAGGCTGTGGCCAGTGATTTACCGACATAGTAGGCGCATTTAGGGATTCATGTATGTAGGCCTAGCATAGTATGTATGCAAGCTTGCGTATTTGTTTAACACATTATGTGGGCTATCGTATATTGGTTTAGCTATACCTTATAGTACTCCCCATATTATACGGTTGCCTGCCCGTGGTTCTACCTGATATATGAGGTGAAACTATCTCAGTTCATATAGGCTTTGGCCGGTGATTTACCGACATAATATGTCGGCCTAGCATAGTATGTATGTAGGCTTGCATATTTGTTTAACACATTATGTGGGCTGTCATATATATTGGTTTAACACGTTATATAGGCCTTCTCGTCTTACATTGACCGTTTACGTAGGCCTACCGGGCCCCCGCGTTGTGATTGGTCGATTCAACTTGTTGACTATTTGAACTCTATGTAGGTCGTTGGTCGTTTGATCTAACCGATCATTTTTGGTAATTTCATATATTATTTGATAACCACCCCCACTTGATGCCTGAATCCAGGGTTACTTTACCTATCGGCTGGCTTCGAGATGGCTTTTACCTGAGTCCTTGCTCCGTGTTTGCTTTACCTATGGTCTAACTCCATGGTAGCTTTACCTAGGCCCCGACTCCATGTTAGCTTTACCGATGGTCTGCCTCAATGGTAGCTTTACCTAGGGCCTGGCTGGCTTTACCTCAGGCCCGACTCCTCGGTTACTTTACCTATGGTCTGACACCTGGATGGCTTTACCTAGGACTTGGTGGGGGTGTTTGTCTTGGTCGATAGGTTGTAATTGATATAGCAACCATCCTGGCCAGACTCTTGGGTAGCTTTACTTAAAGTCTACCTCCAAGGAGGCTTTACCTAAGACCAGGCTCCAAGGTAGCTTTACCTTAAGCCTTTTTTTCAGGGGGCTTTACTTAAGGGCCTGCCTTGGGTTGGCTAAATCCCCGCTGCAGGGATGCTATGCCTGAGGTTTGGGTGGGTCTACCTCCAAGATAGTGTGTTAACTCTGCGGGTTTGCCCCTTGCCCTGCATCAGCCAATTTATTTAGGGTAGAACACTATAGTTAGGGTATGCCTACTACTTGCCTAGACTCGCTCAAGCGCTGATACGTCATCAGATAACCGTTAAATCTTTCCAAAAGTTACCCCCACCACTGGAGCTATTCCAGGGTTACTTTACCTAAGGGTCGGCCTCGTGATGGCTTTACCCGAGGGCTAGCTCCGTGTTAGCTTTACCTAAGGCCTAGCTGCCGGGTGGCTGGGCTCGGTTTGGCTTTAACCGAGTGCGTGCTCCGTGTTAGCTTTACCCGCTCCTAGGCGGTGTTACCTCAGGCGCCGGTTCGGGATTGGCTTTTACCTAGGACCTCGATCATTTTTGGCAATCTGAAAACCGGTGCTCCCACCCACACTGCCTACCATAATGGACACATATCCCGTACGGTCCTTCGATCATACCGATCGATTTTTTTCATATTTTATTTAAAAACTACCCCTAGGTGAACCGCCCCCGCAATGGTCCAAAAAGGACTCTAGACATATCCTGTACTGTCTGTTGATCCATCCGATCGATTTTCGGCAATTTCATATTTTTTGTAAAAACTACCCCTAGGTGAAACTACCCCTCAGCAGCCCGTATTAGACCCTAAACTCACCCTATCGGTCAAGACACGATTTTCCAAAATTTTTTCGAAAACTACCCCCCACCCCCCAGTCCACCCCCGGAGCTGCCCCCGGAGATGGTCCTGAACGTGGCCGAGGTCACCCCCAACACGTAGGTTAGGTTAGGTTTGATCCATTTTGGCTAGCTTAGGTTGGTTGGTTGGAATTTATTTTTTTTTCGAAAAACTACCCCCCACCCCTCTAAACGTGTTCAAAACCACCCCTATGGCTTGGATCAGGGTCGCGACGTCCCCCGGCATCATCCGAAACTACCCCTATAGTCCTAGGTTACGTAGCGGCCGAGTTTTTTTTTTTCGAAAAACTACCCCCTACCCCCCTGAACGTGGTCGAAACCACCCCTTGGTCTAGGGTCAAGGCCGGGATGACCTTGAGCATCATCCAAAACTACCCCTATAGTCCTAGGTTACGTAGAGGCCGAGTTTAGGGGTGGCTGTGCTATTCTAAACCCAGTCATACTTATAACCATTTTAGAAAGCTTTCAATGTAAACCTGGCAATTGTGTGACTAGCGGTAAATGAAATGGGAAATTGGCGGCTGTTTATGGCGATACACGGTGGCTTTAGGAAGTAATCGACTTGTGAATCGATTCTCATTAGTCGATAATTAGGCCTGACTATTCACTCGATTAAGAACGGATTTGCTTTTAATGATGAAATTTAAATCATCGCCGTTTATCTGACTTTAATTCCTTTTCGATAGTTGCGAATTAGCGATAGATTGGTTTCTACCATTAGTGTCCGATTGTCAGTACCAGTTCCTACGGACTAATTGCTTTTCAAATGTTTCTTATATAAATTAAACGTAATTGGGTATAAATCATTGCGGATACAGTAATTATGGAGGCAGTGGAGTTTACAGTTTTTCATTCAACTGTACAACTTTCACGACATGGTGTATTTATCAATGAAAAAACAATATATCATGGTTGAGTTCACATCGATTTCTCGGTTGTTTTTCTTCTATATTTTTAGAAATTATCAAATTAATTCAACTGATTTATGAGTGTTTATTTCATTTTCTTGTATTTCTTCCTCTTTCGTTATGTTTCCGTTTGCCTTTATTTTTCACTAAACCATAATGACGTATAGTCTATCTCTTTTCGCAGTTTTTTTTTTATTCCTTTCGGTTCTATAATGATAGATCTTTATGTACTTGGTTCCTCTTTCCGTTTCTGTCTTGTCTTATACCTATATTCAGTTTGCCCCTCAATCCAACTTATACGTGTATTCATTCAGTTTGCCCCTCAATCCAACTTATACGTGTATTCATTCAGTTTGCCCCTCAATCGAACTTATACGTGTATTCATTCAGTTTGCCCCTCAATCCAACTTATACGTGTATTCATTCAGTTTGCCCCTCAATCGAACTTATACGTGTATTCATTCAGTTTGCCCCTCAATCCAACTTATACGTGTATTCATTCAGTTTGCCCCTCAATCCAACTTAGTAATCAATATCATTTGTTTTATTTTTCGGTAGTGAGATCATATTAGTTATCTAGAGTAGGAGGTCTTAATCGTTTTCAAAGACTATACCCCTTAAAATTTGGCGTGCTCCCTTGTGGTTGGGGGGGGGGGAGCGGTTACATTAAAAAACACCTTTTAAATAAAAAAAAACTGTCACTGGTGCCAGGCGGCGCTCACTATTTCTACGAAATAATGAGACAAAGTTGTTTCATTTCTTCGTTTCAAGTAACTCGACCATACGAGTATTCAATCCCATTATTAAATTATAACCTTGCTTGATTACGAAACAAAAGAAGTTAAAATGCTTTAATTTTTCATTAACCTGCCCCGCGTGCATCCTGAAAATTTTCGCATACCCCCGTAAGGGTACGCGTACCACAGTTTGAGAACCCCTGACCTAGAGCATATTTTATGTTGAATAAGGTAGGGTTTTTACGTTTGACTGTCTTTATACACTATGTTAATAATTTTTCCATGGTTGATAAAATACATATTAGAGATGGACTTGTTCACGTCCTGTTGAAAATTTTTGTACCTGTAGACCGAAGAATTTAATAGGGTAGTCTATAGTACGTAATTTCTTCTTATAAAAAACCTTAATGCTGTAAATAAATGAAATAACTACTTTAGTACTAACATAAACGAATAAAACAGATTTTATATAAGAACACGTTTTGATCATGACTGGCGAAATACGTTATTAATTTTAATTCTACTACAAAAGGAAGGATGAAAAAGGAAAATATTATTCAGGAAACAACCGCCAGAGGATTGGTCATTCATACAATTAAGATAAACAATGCTTTGTAGTAAAACAAATTTTACGAAAGACAAAAAACTACTGAGGTGTGAATGTTATCAAAACAGCAACTATTGCAAAAACAGAGGTATGAAAAATATCTAAATCAAAAGTTAAAAAATGACAAATTCAGATATATAAAAATATTACAAAAGTAAATGTCTCAAAATTATTGAAATCGACTTCTAAGAAGATTACAAAAACAAGGTCCTTAAACAAAAACTGAGTTTCAAAGAAATTGTTTTCTCAATATTTGTCAAAGTATGCACTACAAGATTTGAAAATGTTTTGTATGAACTAAAATACTACATTATGGAAATCAAGATGTATTTTAGGAAACCGATTTTAAAACCGCTATAGTTTTATAAAATAAAATTCTGGCTGTGCGAGGAATGGATTTATCAAACATGTACTGACTTTTAAGAAGAAAGACCTTCCAAACTTGATATTTATTAGTCCCTGGATGGCTTGAATGTTCTCAAGAAAGCTTTATTGGAGAAAATAAACATGCACAAATCTTAGTCATGAAAATGCAGCAGCGTTTGAAAGTGATGAAGCTGATCAGCTGCAGAAACAGTAGGTAACGTCTCTTGACCTCGCTGTACAATATTTATACTCTAAACCTGTGCTGGATGAAAACCAGTGCACAACATTAAGAATCGATTTTTGGACAAGTTTAAATTTCATTAAATAAATTGAAATCTGTTAGCTTACGTTTTAAATCCAACTTATACGTGTATTCATTCAGTTTGCCCCTCAATCGAACTTATACGTGTATTCATTCAGTTTGCCCCTCAATCCTCGGCTATACGTAGCGGCCGAGTTTTTTTTTTTTTCGAAAAACTACCCCCTACCCCCCTGAACGTGGTCGAAACCACCCCTTAGTCTAGGGTCAAGGCCGGGATGACCTTGAGCATCATCCAAAACTACCCCTATAGTCCTAGGTTACGTAGAGGCCGAGTTTAGGGGTGGCTGTGCTATTCTAAACCCAGTCCTACTGTTATAATTACCCTTAATTAAAATAGAAGCTTCTGCGGATGAAAAAAACACAAGTTGAATTTATTTTCGATCATATAATGTAAAAACAAAATGCGGACTAGAGTACTTTTATTCTTAAGGGAGTGAGATCTTAAAAGTAAGTTTACTGAAATGATAGAACTGTTTTCTATATAAACATGGTGCCTGCAGGCGCCACTATCTGGCATTCTGGCTCTTGCCTGAAACTAAACTAAAGTCAAGATTTTCAGTTAGTTACCGGTTGTTATAAATCCAAGAATATTACAAACAAAAACAACCCGATGTGATAGAACAGGGGTTCGGGAACTGAAGGGAGACGTTGCAGGTTTTCAGGGACGTCGTATTTAGGTGCACTGAAACTGCCTACAGACGAGGTGTGGGTCATCATTTAGCTGCAGACTAACGTCATATGTGCGTACTGAACTACGCATTGTGTCTTGTAGAATGTTTAGTCTGGATAGGCCCTTTGTTAATATTAGAATTAGTAGTAGAATTATGGTCTCTATCTCCAAGTATATCCTCTCTGAAGAATAGGTAAAACTCTTAATTTGTTTCATAGTCCCTTTCTACATTTTTTACCTACCTTATGGGTTTTTAACTATTTTTTAAAGATATATTTGAGCGAAGGCCGAATCAAGTCATTCCCTTTAGGATAGCGGCATTATAAGTTGTAGGGTGAAATATATATGTATCAAGTAGAGGTGAGTCACATACACTTGTCTACCGGCTACCCGGTAGGAGTCATACCTGTCTACCAGCTATCCGGCAGGAGTCATACCTGTGGAATCATACCTACCGGCTACCCGGCTGAAGTCAGACTTGTCTACCGGCTACCCGGCTGGAATCATACCTGTCTACCAGCTACCAGGCAGGAGCCATACCTGTCTACCAGCTATCCGGCAGGAGTCGTACCTGTCTACCCGGCCGGAGTAGGACTTGTCTACCGGCTACCCGGCAGGAATCCTACCTGTCTACAAGCTATCCGGCAAAAGTCCTGCCTGTCTACCGGCTACCCGGCAGGAATCATACCTGTCTACCAGGTACCCGGCAGGAGTCATATGAGTCTACCGGCTACCCGGCTGGAGTCAGATACACATGGATACCGGCTAACAGGAAGGAGTCAGATACACTTGTCTACAGGCTACACGGTAGCAGACACACCTGCCTACCGGCTACCCGGCAGGAGCCATACCTATCTACCGGCTACCCGGCAGGAGCCATACCTGTCTACCAGCTACCCGGCAGGAGCCATACCTGTCTACCGGCTACCCGGCAGGAGCCATACCTATCTACCGGCTACCCGGCAGAAGCCATACCTGTCTACCGGCTACCCGGCAGGAGTCATACCTGTCTACCCGCTATCCGGTAGGAGTCATGCCTGTCTACTCGGCCGGAGTAGGAATTGTCTACCGGCTACCCGGCACTGAAACTGCTTACAGACGAGAGGTTTGGGTCATCACTTAGCAGCAGACTAACGTCATATATGCGTACTGAACTACTTCATTGTGTCTTGTAGAATGTTTAGTCTGGATAGGCCCTTGTTAGTATTAGAATTAGTAATAGAACTATGGTCTCTATCGCCAAGTATATTCTCTCTGAAGAATGGGTAAAACTCTTAATTTGTTTCATAGTCCTTTTCTACCCTTTTTACCTACCTTATGGGTTTTAACTATTTTTTAAAGATATATTTGGGCGAAGGCCGAATCAAGTCATTCCCTTTAGGATAGCAGCATTATAAGTTGTATGGTGAAATATATATGTATCAAGTAGAGGTGAGTCACATACACTTGTCTACCGGCTAACAGGAAGGAGTCAGATACACTTGTCTACCGGCTACACGGTAGCAGACACACCTGTCTACCGGCTACCCGGAAGGAGCCATACCTGTCTACCGGCTACCCGGCAGGAGCCATACCTATCTACCGGCTACCCGGCAGGAGCCATACCTGTCTACCGGCTACCCGGCAGGAGTCATACCTGTCTACCGGCTACCCGGCAGGAGCCATACCTGTCTACCGGCTACCCGGCAGGAGCCATACCTGTCTACCGGCTACCCGGCAGGAGCCATACCTATCTACCAGCTACCCGACAAGAGTCAGAGATACGGGTCTGTCCGTTAACTCTAAATTTTGTTTTAACGTGTTTGTTACTAAGGGGGAGAAAATGAATTTTCTTTGTAAAAACGAACAATTAGTATGACGACAATCTCTCACTATTACTCTACTGGGAAAGAATTGTGAATCGTAGGATTACTGTTGGTACATAAATCGTCTAGTGTGAGGAGTACGCAGGGTTGCATACTTAATGTACACACCATCAACACGGGGCACATATGTCACGTAGGCAAAGTCACTCTCAAAGTGATTAGGACTAAAGTAAACGACGGACAGAGTAGACAAGTGTCTGACGAGTCTAAAGCCGTTACGAGACGAGTGTAGGCGGGGACCACACGCGTCGCTAACTCGTCAAAGCTCGTCGCGAGCTACGCGACGTCTCATCAGCAGGCACCCGAATGTGTGACAGTGAAAGTAAGGTCGGCCCGTCCGATCGTGTCTGCTTTATTCACACAAAAGACATCAGACACCTCATTACATCACGAGTCGTGACAATGCCTCGGCGTCGCCTGCATGTTTCTCTCGGTTATTCTTTAAAATTGTCGTTTACACACGTTCGACATGGCTCGTAAAGTGTTCGCAGGCAATATTGTCGCGCAGGTAGGAGTCGCAGATACTCCCAAGGGCGTACTTCGCCCACATTTCCTTTACTCTTTAAAATTTCTAACGACGGACAGTTTTTATGACTAAGACAAAAACAAACAACTAGTAAAATGAATTAATAATTGAAATTATTTCTCTTTTTGGCGACGAACAAAAGATAAATAAAAATGAACACATATACAATATATCGCTTTGCTTGAAAATCAAAGTATTGCTTATTACATGTTTTATATCAGGCTAAAATACTTGAGTAAAAGAAAATTATTTATAATTGGTTATTTTTAGTAATAAATTATTCATAGCAGGCTATTGCTAATTAATAAATTACTTACATTAGGCTACTGCTTAGTAATAAATTACTTACATTAGGCTACAGCGTAGTAATAAATTACTTACATTAGGCTACTGCTTAGTAATAAATTACTTACATTAGGCTACTGCTTAGTAATAAATTACTTACATTAGGCTACTGCTTAGTAATAAATTACTTACAT